>MU675525.1:7729-41964 GCA_026770625.1 Nicotiana glauca
AGGCAAAAAATAGAAAAGATCAGAAAACATGCAAGTAGAGAAATTAGGGTTAGGGTACTTAGCTTTCTTGTTTCTTTCTTTTTCTTTCTTTCTTTCTTCTGTTCTTTTCCTTCGTTTTTCTTTTCTTTTCTTGATTTTACAGTAACAGAAATTCAGAAATCATTTTCTTGGATTTTTGGTCCCCAAGCAGACTCTTCGAGTCTTTTGTAAGCAAGACTCTCAGGAAACGGACTATTAGGATCATGGGTTTTATAGGGTGGTTCTTGGACTAGGAGTGTCCGTTGGAGTGAAGTTCCGGCGACACATTTTTTAATATTCGAAGGGTTTGGGGCTTATTCGAGGAAAACTACCTAGGTGGGGTTGAAGAGGGTGAGGAGACGGTCATATGGTGTTAACGATAGACCCTGATTCATAAGTGGTAGTCGTCGGAGTAGGGTTCCGGCGACACCTTTTGGATTATTCGAGATTTTTCAGTAATCTTTTGGGAGATCTGATAGGATAGGGTGATAGAGGAGAGGGAGATGGTGAAATGGTGTTAAGGGCGGACTGATTGACGGAGGTGGTGGACCATCGTCGATAGGGTTCCGGCGATAGTGGAGAGAATGATAGGGCGGCTAGGGTTTCTCATTTGGG
This sequence comes from Nicotiana glauca, assembly GCA_026770625.1. Lineage (NCBI taxonomy): Eukaryota > Viridiplantae > Streptophyta > Magnoliopsida > Solanales > Solanaceae > Nicotiana > Nicotiana glauca. Next base: position 8,363 of record MU675525.1, read on the forward strand.
ACGGAAGGGTGTATAATGGTGTGTATGTATTATGTTTTGTATATTTAAAAGCTCTGAATAATCTGGGACCGTTGGATTAAATGTACCAATGGTCCAGATGCAATTACACCCAGAACGACATCGTCCTCATTAAGTGGTCATTTAATCGTGACCATTGGATGGATGATATCAACGGCTCAGATTGGTTCAAGCGTACGACGTCGTTTTAGTTATTAGGCAACCATTGTTTTGGACCGTTTGATTAAACTTTTCAACGGTCCAGATTTACCTACTTAGAACGGTGTCGTTTGGCTTAGTGTTAAACTGACCGGCCATATTTAATTTGGGCCTGGTCTGTATATTTTGATTAATCGGGCCACTGAAGTGTATTTGGCCCAATTTTGTGTATTTGCATTTGTATTTTTTGTATTATATATTGTATATATATTTTGTATTTTCGTATTATATATATATATATTTTTTTTTGTATTTATTTTCTTCTTTTCTATATTTTACTCTTGTATTTATTTTCTTTGTATCTTCCTTGTATTTTCTTTGTATTTTTCTTTTATTTTTTTGATTTTTCTAAAATTAAAAAGTAATTAATTTCTATTTTTGGTATTTTCTAATTAATACAAAAATGGTATTTTGTTTTGATTTTCTTTGCTTTGCTTTCCAAAAAATAAAACAAATCCTGGTATTTTCACACAATAAATTTCCACACCAAAAACATTTTTGCATATATTTTTGGAATAATTTGCTTGGGGCAAAAATCACGTGCTCACATATATATATATATATATATATATATATATATATATATATATATATATATATATATATATATATATATATATGGATCGGGCTGCACGCCGCAGCGATATGTTGGGTCGGGATGCACGCCGTAGTGATATAGCACTTAGGCTGTAGGAGCCCCTCCGGAGTCTGCACCCCCTCAGTGAGCACCATCGACGAGATATATGGAGCGGGCTGCTCGCCGCAGCGATACATGGATCGGGTTGCGCGCCGCAACAGTTACTATATAGTATCTATTGAGTGTGATTGGTAAGTGTGAGCGCTAACTTGTAAGAGTTGAGTCACGAGTGACTGAGAGGCTTGCCCGAGGGGCTATATATATATACATGTACATGAGTGATGCTTTGCCTGAGGGTCTAGTTTATGAACTTACTGTTTTCATTCCTCTTTAAAGCGAGTTCTATTAAACATATTGATTTGATTACTGCTTTCACTCATCTTTAAACCGAGTCTCTATTGAAAATGTTGAACAAACGTTTTAAATAACCTCTTATTTAAACTGAAGTTTCTAAGTTATTAAAAGGGCTGTGAAAATTTTGTTTTGCCCGAGGGGTTATATACGAACTATGTTTTGCCCGAGGAGCCGATTATGGTTTTCAACTCTTTTATTATACATAGTGTTGAACCCCTACAAAAACTGTTGGAAAGTATTTTTTAATAATTTTTACCAAAAGCTGGGTTTTAAATGAGACGATTGACTCGTATTCAGATTTGAAAGCTTGTTGTACTTATTGAGTTTATCATAAATGTAGATTCATCATTTTCTACTACTCAGTCTTTATTTACTCTTATTACTTACTGGGTTGGAGTACTTACATTACTCCCTGCACCTCGTGTGCAGATTCAGGTATTTCGGAACCCAGTAGCGGGTGTTGATTGCTCAGACGCGGAGTCATCAGAGTTAGCAAGGTGGTTGCACGACGTTCGCAGCACTGCTTCCTTCCTCTCATTTTTTTATTATTGTATTTAATACATTTTTAGACTCTTGTTGTAGTCAGACCTTGGTAGATGCTCATAACTAGTGATATCCCGATATCGGGTTTGTGTAATTATTCCACATTTTTTTCTTTTAAATGCTCATACTTGGCTTCGGTATTCATCGTGCTTCAGTCTTCGGGCATTGCACTCTGTCTTTGAGCTCGAAAGTGGTCCATCGAGCTCGAACTCGACTTTACCCGTGCACCGGCCTAAGGTGACCCCTCGAACCTGAAAAATCGGGCATACCTGATTTCGACTGTATACAACATGATTCCTACATCGATCTCTCGGTGCCTCAGTAATTATGAGTTGAGAAATTGATATAAGAGAGCCCGGCCCTAAATTAAAGGAAAGACGAAAAATATAAACGTGCAGACATAGTCAAAAAACAGTTGGTGTTAGGTTAAAAGAGATTTCTGATGATCATCCGCCAAAAAGTAAATTTCACATGACTACTAGGAAACACCAGGTACAATTTAGTTGTACATTCTTCTTTCTTTGTGAAAGAAATTCCTCAACAAAGCATTAGAACTTAGAAGCCAATCGCCCATCTCTTCATTACTCTACCTTTCCATAATGGTTTGCCTTAATTCTCCTCCTTTTCAACTTTTTCTAATAATTTCTTTTACTTGTCTATCTTTTTTTCCATTTCATTCAAAATCAGAAAGAAAATAATTAAGGCACCCCAATAACTATATCTACAACAATGGGAATATATTCCCGTAATTCTACTGTCTGTCTTCTAAATTTTCACACTCTCAAGTACTTTCGATAACTGAAAAAAGTGAAACGTTATAATGACATTACTATTACCTTTCTGAAATTTTGAACTTTACTTGTGAAATGTTGTAATTCAACCTCCCAATGTGTAATGATACATGGACCGCGAATAATGAATGTGTGTATAGTCAATTAGCCCCCAAGCCCGGCTTGTTACACAATTTCAACCATTTACCGAAATCTCGATCATTCAACTCGAAGGAGTGTTTTCAAATGAGTCACCAAACGAGTTCTCATGCAATATAGGGGTCCTTTGGTTTAAGGAATTTGGTGGTTTATCCCGACAGATTTCGAAATTAAATTTATCTTGTATTTAGTTGAAAATAGCTAAGACCGATACTATTTTTATACCAAAATTTTGGTATAATCTTGATTTTAATCCCAAAATTATAATCCTAGAATATCGTGATTTTGAACCAAACGAAACCCTCAGTTCACGAGTTCAAATATCAGGTCTGGCTCTCTTATACCTTTGTTTTGAACCCCAAAAACAAGGGAACTAGAGAGGAATAAATCAATATTGTATTAAAAGTACGAATGCCCTTAGCGAAATGTCGTTCGCCTGTTTTACCATTTAAATATGTTCACATTAGACAAAATAGTCATTTATGCTTCTTTTTTTCTTCTAATATTTATATTTAGAAGTTTTAAACCAACTATATTTTGTGTATTAAATTATTAATTTTTTTCTTTTTTGAAATTTTCCTTTTTTTAATAGTAGTAATTTAAATATTAGGTCTTTAAAATCAACTGAAATTTAGATTATTAAATCTTTCCTTTTTAAAGTAGGTACTATGTGGGAAGTCTTAATATTTAAGTCCTAATACATAATCCAAGAAATATATTAGTAACAAAGTATGACGTAATTGCTTAGAGATTTTTTTTATGTAATTGAGTTACATTGAAACGATAATGGATATTATCCTAATTTGTTTTGTCATTAGTTTTAGGCTTTAAATTTTTTTTCAAATAATATTTCTAGGATTGTTTAAAGTTATCATGGAATATAACTATAATTCATTTAATATTGTCTTGTATGTGAACTATAAATATGAATATAATATATATATATATATATATATATATATATATATATATATATATATATATATATATATATATATATATATATATATATATATATAATATTTGTATTACTTTTTATTCAAATATTATGTTATTAGTTATCATTTTTTGTATAATAATTTTAAAAATATACTCAATAATTAGAAGAAATAACTAATAAAATTAAGAATATAACGAGAAAGAGATAAAAAAAGGTATTGTGAACAACAACAACAATAACAACAATAATAATGATTCTACAAATTTACTCTGAAGAAAAAAAATATTATCTTTTATCAATTTCTTAATCCTGTTTGAGTAACTTTTCCACAAAAAAAAAAAAAAAACCCCTAGAAAAACTCATAAGCTTTCAAGGATTATATGTGATTGCTGAAATTGGTAAAGAAGCATGATAACTTATAGATTTTAAGGTGATTGAGTCATAAAACTGAAATAAATTTTAAGTTGATGTATTGACTAATGATTGAGAACTTCTATGGAAATTTTATTTTTGATATTAAAGGAAAATATTATATATAACTAAACATGCGTACAGAGTAGCTGGTGCATATATTGCACCATGTTACAAATCAAGTTACTTGTAGCAGCACTAGGCATAGAGCCAAGTAAGTTAGGAGTAGTAGCAGGTGTTATATTACAAATATTAGTAGTAGATCTATCCCTATTTAATCCCGCAATACATCTTGGAGTAAGATTATAAGGGTTCCTTCTATGTACTGTAGATGCTTGATCCTGACCAGCCTCAACATTTTGTGGTATTGATCGGAACCTTTGCAGTCTCAGCTTGTCATCTTCCAAAATTTTTTCAGCAAAAAGTGGCGGCCGTTGCAAGACTTCTATTTCATTAGTTCCTTCCAAAAGACATCCCGAAGTTTCTAACTTTTCTGCTAATCTATTTTGTTCTCTGTACGCATGTGTAAGCTGCGGATCACGGGGCATCCCTAGTAGGTGCCTGCAATCATGTGATAGATTAGCAAACGTTAAGTTATTAGTACGTAGTATTGCAATTACCTCTTTGGTATCAATTTCCACTTGAATTAGTATTAGATTATGAAGATTAGCCAAAGTAAGTCCCTGTAACAACACATATATCTCAGTTGTATCAATAAATTGTGATGGAATATTTCCTGAAAACCCTAGAATTCAGTCTCCATTATGATTTTGAATTACTCTGCCAATGCCATTCTTATGCTGAGATGATGATTGCGCTCCATCCATGTTTAGTTTGTAAAAGTTACTCTTTGGAGGTATCCATTTTAAAGGAGTTCTTACGTGCCGCTGTATTTTATGATTTAAAGCAGTAAGGTAGTAAAATTCAGTAGCCTGCTGAGTTGTGAAATGAACACTAATAGGTTTATGCAAGTGCTCATAAATATTTTTATTTTTAGTTGTCCAAATATTCCAAAGGCTTAAAGGCACATAAGCGTGTGAATTAATGTTATGAGGAAATTTTTTCTATGTGTACTTCATCAATTGAGTAAGCCATTCATGTGGCATATCCAAGTTAGTAAAGGTGTTGACATATCCTCCCATTCCTAATTCAATCCAGTAGGTTACAATATTTTCACACTTTGGAAAAATATGAGTTGCTGATTCCTCAGCCTTATGACAGTTATGGCATTCTGCATTCGAGACAATGTTGAGATGATAAAGAAATTGAATAGTGGGCAGTCTTTTATGATTAAGAAGCCAAATGAAATACCAAATTTTGGGTGTATTGGTAGTTTACATATCCAATGGAAGTGGGGTATTATATTGTGATTAAAATTGGAACTATCTTCTAAGGCTTTATACATAGAATAGACTGTAAATTTGTCATTGGGAGTTAGTGCCCAGTAGATGCTATCACTCTTTTTACTATACCTGAAAATGTATTAATTTGTTATAAGGTTTTGGATATCCTGTGGTATTTCAAATGGTAAAAGATCCTATTTCCAATCATCATCGTAAACAGTTTGAATGTTCATTAGGTGATGTGGGTAAGGTAATGGTCTACTAATTACTGAATGAAGAGTTAGTCCATTTTTAATCCAGCAGTCATGCCAAAATTTAATATTTTTACCAGTTCTAATTTTTCATTGTAGTCCAATTTGGCAACTTTTCTAATCTTGCAATATACTGCGCCAAGTTGTGGAAAAATATGAAGATGAAGTCCGATGAATGAATTTAATTAATAGACTAGCCTAGAGTTGTTTAGGACAATGGAATACTCTCCATGCAAGACTTGCTAGTAAAGCATTATTCTTTTGTCGTAAATTTTGGATTACTAGACCTCTTATTTCTCGTGGTGTTGTAATTTTTTTCCATTTCAAAAGGTGCATTTTCTTTTTAGTGGCAGTTGTTCCCCACAAAAATTACGTTGATATTGATGCATTTTAGCAAGTATGTTTGAATGGATTTGGATGTACTGCATGACATGATTTGGAAGATTATTCAATGTAGATTTGATCAATGTAACTCTTTCAGCCATTGTTAAGAAATTAGTTTTCTATCCCGCTAGTCTAGATTTAAAATTATCAAGTAAGAACTGAAAGTCACTGTTTTTTTTTCTTTTCTAAAATATTGAAAAATCGAAATATTACCAAAACTAATGCCTTCTTTGAGTTGAAAGCATGCCATAACTACATTCTTATCATTTGTTGTACAATTCTTTGAGAAGAATAATTTAGATTTGTCAAAGTTAATTTTTTGTCCTGAATAGTTTGTAAAATAATTTAAAACATCAATTATCGCATTACATGTCACGACCCAAAATTCACTAAGGGTCGTGATGGCGCCGGACACCACTGTCAGGAAAGGCAATCGAATTACTTAATTAAATTCTCATTTTAATAATTTTGAAAACTATAATTTTTCTTCAATTTTACCAGTAAAAACAAAATCGTTTCAAATCAAATATGAAAGTTAAGAAGTTAATACAAGATACCCCATAACCATCCCAGAATCCGGTGTCATAAGTGCATGAGCATTTACTAGGGAATGAAATAAAATACAGAACTGTCCAGAATACAAAATGGATAGAAATAAAAAAACATAGTAAAATACTCTGAAGGGGACTCTGCTGGCTGCGGGTCGTCTCGATAAATACAACTCACCTAAGTTTCTATATCAACCATGTTGTTATTCCACTAAGCCAATAGCCACATATGAACCTGTGCGACAAAAATACACAGCAGGTGTAGTATGAGTACGAAAACAACGTGTACCCAATGAGTATCCCGTCTAATATCGAAGAAGTAGAGATGAGAGGTCGACTTCGACACTTACTAATGGTCCAATGATAATATAGTAAAAGTGTAAGGAATTCATGGATTTCATGCAGCAAAATTTAACTCATAAAGCCGGAAAGTAGGTAAACAACTTCTTAAATAATAAAGGATTTCCAAATATTTACTTTTCATTATCTTTATCAATTTATCTCTCGCCAGGAAGGACAAATATCAATATTTAAAATTCTCAAGCAAATAATATAAGCATGTGCATATCATGCCGAAGTCGTACGATCCGATCCAACATAAATGTAAAATGTGCGCTGCAGAGGGTCGAACGTCGTGAACTATAGATGCATCTATTACCCTACTCGCGAATTATGCATGCGACGCAGTCAAATTTAAATAAACAATCACCCTGCTCGCGAATCATACATGCGACGCAGGTACACACATAAATACATGCTCAAATAGCGAATCAAGAATTTATCAGGGAACGTTTATCCAAATAAAAGCCAATTCTCTTTTAGTGATTTAAGAAAATGATAATCCTTCTAGAAATTTATTTACCAATTCGATAGGATTTAAGCAATTCAACTGCCAACAAGATTACAGATATTCCAAGTATAGCATATTTTTGGGTCCTAGACTACCCGGACTTACACATAATAGTAGCTACGTACGGACTCTTATCACCTCATGCGTGTGTAGCCTCCACAAATAGAAGCATATAACCAATTAGGTTATAGAGGAGGCTCACCTCGCTCTGAAGATCCATAACCGGCATTTCACGCCCTTCCAAAGACTCGAATCGATGCTAAATGCTCCAAAACTAGCCAATAATTATGTAAATCCATTAATATATGTTTGATTACTCATTACAATCCAATTTATAACAATTCCTAACTCCGATAAAAAAGTTGACAAAATCGCCCTCCTGCCCACGTGCCCGGATTCCAAAAAATTTCGAAGATAAAGTCTACCCATGAACTCGTGAACTCAAATATATGATCTTCTCTTAATTTCATACCCAAAATCGTGGTCAAAGTCCAAAAATACTAAATTTCTAGATTTTCCTCAAACTCCCAAATATCTACCACTTTACATGCTAAAATCCATACATAATCAATATATTTAACTCAAGATAGGTAGGGTTAGCTTACCTTGTCGTTGATGATGAAAAAAACCCACTTGAAGCTCTCCAAAATCGTCCACACCAAATGCAAAAGGAGAGAAAATGACCATCTCCCGATTTTAAAAGAATAAAATACCTCCAGCCTTTTAGCACATGCGGACTCCTCGCCGCTTCTGCGAGTCTGTTTCTGCGGAAGCCCCATCGTACCTGCGCCAATAACCCCTTCTGCGGTCTTCCACCTCCCTTCTACGCTTGCACAGATGCTGTCAATGCCTCACACCTGCGGCCCTTCACCTGGGCTGTCATGTTTCGCTTTTGCCCCTCCTAGGCCGCTTCTGCGGCCCAAGCCTCGCAGGTGCGGTTACACCAGAATGCAGCAAATCATTTCTTCTTTAACTTCCAAATTTGATCCGTTAACCACCCGAAATCCACCCGAGGCCCTTGGGACCCCAACCAATCAAACCAACCAGTCCCAAAACACATTATGGACTTACACGAGGACTCAAATCACATCAAACAACGCTAAAATCACGAATCGGCCTCAAATCCAAGCTTAATAAACTTTAGGATTTCAAACTTCTACATTCGATGCCGAAACCTATCAAATCACACCCGATTGACCTCAAATTTAGCCCACAAGTCATATTTGACGTTATGGACCTACTCCAACTTTCAAAATTGGATTCTGACCCCGATATCAAAAAGTCCACTTCTGGTCAAACTTCTAAAAACCTTCATATTTCTATCTTTAGCCAAATGACTCCAAAATGACCCACGGACCTCGGAATTCACTCGCGGTCGTGCTCCTAACACCAGAATCACCATATGGAGCTACTCCCAGACTCAGAATCCCAAACAGACATCGATAACACTCAAATGCACTTTAGCCCAAAGTTATGGAACTCTTCCAAAAATGCTAACTTCTACAATAGGTGCCTAAACGTTCCCACATCTTTCAAAACCCTATCCGGACATATGCCCAAGTCCGAAATCATCATACAAACCTGCTAGAACCTTTGAATCCCGATTCCGAGATTGTTTACTCAAAAATCCAATCTTAGTCAATTCTTTCAACTTAAAGTTTTCGAAATGAGAATTCTCTTTCCAAATCAACTTCGAACTTCCCAAATTTCAATTCCGACCATGCGTACAAGTCATAATACCTGAAGTGAAGGTGCTTATGGCCTCAAACTACTGAACGACGCATTAGAGCTCAAAATGACCGGTCAGGTCGTTACATTCTCTCCTACTTAAACATATGTTCGACCTCGAACGTGCTAAGAACTGCGTTGGAGTTGTCCAAAGTCACTGTTTAACACCTCGACCACCTACCCGTGCTACCACAACTCAGCTGGGCACCCTAGCCCGATCAATCTGAAGGTATCCTTTTCCACTTAAGTAAATAAGCCTTAGATCCCTACTCCAGCATCTGGAATTCTCTACTAGGCCTGTTTCCAACATACTAACATCATATCAATAACTATACGCAGCACCAAAACATGACTGCATACCTTAACTGAATTCACACCCTGCACCACTTTATTCGCAAGACCACAATAACATTCTCTGATCAAATTAGTCAAAATTCCACAAATCTGATGCTCCCATTGAACCTCATGACATACATAAGTCTTGCTCTAACTCTTAGAACACCACCACGGCAGAAGAGATGTGTAGAAATTCATAACCAACTGCCAAATCAACAATTTATCAGGAATATACTCCTGACAAGAACCATCACCTCATTTTGAACCAAATAATGGTCTTTGCTCTTTAATATACTTCATATAATCAGATTGCACTGATCCTAAATCCAATGATCTCATCTCACCCAGTACGGACTGCTCACGCAATAAGCTACCCGGAACATGATCAAAAGTCTCATATGATGCCATAATGTGCTAATAGGCTACCAATTCAAACGTGATACAAAGGGAAAACAAACTCTAAAAAGGAAATCCAATTACCCCGCTCGCGAATCATATATGCGACGCAGTCACCATAATTAGACAGACAACCCACTCGCGAATCATACATGCAACGCGAGCACACATCTAATATAAGTTTTCCTCAGGAAAAGAGGAAACAAAACACATAAAAATAGATACGGGGAACTGTACTCAACATCACACTATTGCGGTGCGCAACCCGATCCAAACAATATACCCATGGCGGCGTGCCACCCAATCCATACATAAAATTCACATAAGGAGATACACACCGAGCTAGATTGCTTATTACAACAAAATACCGAATGTCGGTCACAAGCACGTTGTTTTCATGATAATACCATCCCTGGGGAGATATATAGCGTCATAGGCTACAAAACTCAAGCACAACTGAGGTGCGATATACGATCTAAATCTCAAGAGCCACCCTGCTCATATAACATCATCTCTACACGGAACCTCAACACATAAGAAATTCACCAAGCCGTCTCACAACTCACACGATACAATATATATCATTACATGCAATAGTTTACGATGAAATAACACCCCGACTACTTTTTAATAAGGAGCGCATTGCTAAAATGAATACACCTGGCCTAATATCAAGCCCATATTCACATTTAAATCTGTCCACATACCTCAAGATGGTTCTAATCACATTGAACTAGGCTAATAACCTATCAAAGGTCCATAATCACACCCATTTTTCTCATTACATACAAGAACAACCATCATAACCGGAGTAATCCTCCACAGTCCGCAACCTAATAAACTGAGTGCCCTCCAGGCATAAATTCTCAATTTAACGATATCACTAAGATCTTCATACTTGGTTTAACTCTTCAATCAATCAAGTGGCTACATGCCACACTTATACAACCTTCCCATGGGGTATGCTCCCACAACCTTCCGTAACAAATAACAGGTTTGCACATCCAAAGCACCGCCCGTACTAACGTTGAAAAGCAATCAATAATTCTTAACCAGGATGCAAAGCCTTTACTCACAAAACATCGATCTCAGGTGACGCTGAAGACAATACCAACTAATGTTCCAAATGTCAATACCACACAAGAGGGGGGGTGATATGTGTGGTACCCAATTTTCGATCTAGAAGAACTTGGTTCTTCTAGGTGTTCTAACTACTATTGTTTCCAAAATTAAAAGTACAGAAAATAAAGAACACAGAGATTTTTACGAGAACAGCGCCTGACTCAAAAGGTGAACAAACCACGACCTACTACTCAGTAGGATTTTCCCAAACTTCCACTAAAATCACTGAGCCAAAACAACATTTACAAAAGCTCTTTGTAAACCTGAGGATTAACTCTAATCCCAGTGTAGCACACAGCCTCAACTATTGAGACACCTTTAAGTTAACTCTAACTTGAATGCTCAAAGTACCTAATACAATTGCTTCTATGAAAGCTGGAAAGGTACAACTTTAAACCACCTACTACAATTGAACTAGAATAAGAATAACACATAAAACTCTTTATTAAGCTGGTTCTTCAATCTGGTTCATGTAGCTTCAGGTTTGCACACTTGAATCACACACGAATTGCTTGCAAAAAGCCTTGCTATTTTGCTCTCAATTCACGTTTAACTTTTGCATTTTTGTGCAACACTTTAATGTGAGAACATCCTGCAATTTATAAAGTTAGTAGATGAAGAAATAACTAGGGTTCTGATGCAACTCTTCCTTGGTGAAAGAGTTCCAATTGATTTCAACTTCTAACTCCTTCCCTATCTTGAATTGTGTTCTCTTTGATTAGGGACTCCTTTTCCTTATCAAGTATGCAACCTTCTCGATCAAGAGATATTAAATACACCAAGTTAAGCTTATCTCCTTCACGTGTAACCCACATGCTCGAATCTGCCCGTTTCTGTGCACCTGAGTGATGGACCTAGTTCATCCTGAGTTCCTTTGTCAGTATTCAAAACTAACCTTTACTTGGGTCAATAAATTCCCCCTTTTTGATGATGACAAACTCTGTTCTTTTCATAAGCTTAGGCCCTGTTTCAACTCAGCTCAACATCAACAGAATGTTTGAAATATTTTTCCTTTTTATCACTTATCATCAAGGACCAGGTACATTAGGTTATAAACAACAATGTTCAAAGTGTAAACACACAATGTTAGAAACATTTTTCCTTTTTATCACTTATCATCAAGGACAAGGTACATTAGGTTATAAATATCATTGTTCAAAGTGTAAACATCATTTGTTTAAAGCACAACCTTTTTTCCCTTTTGGCATCATCGAAAAGTTGCATAAAAAATATGAGATAACCAAATTTTTAAGCTTAATCATGGCCACTGGGCTACTTCAAATGCAAACATGGATTAATCATCATAGATCAAACTAAGAATTTCAACCATCAAAGAAATTAAACAAATAGTTAGAGCAAAAACAGTGAATTTCATTGATGATTGATAAGATTCTACCACAAAGCATAAGAAGAAATAAAAATACTGAAAACATGAGCAAAAGAAATAAAAAGTCCCTAATTGGGTCACTAGTTTATCTATATTAGGCTAGGATTTAAGGCTTGGAAGAGGTAGGGGCTGGGTTATTTGCTTGGAGAAGTTTCAGCATGTCTTGAAGAATTCCATGATTCTTCTCCTTTTCCCTTGCAAGTTTAGTTCTAAGAACATCTCTCTCAGATTCTACCTCAATCAATCGTGTCTTCAACCTTGCTATCTCAATATCCTTTGCCTAACTCTCCTGTACCAAGACTCTGGCTTTGCTATTGATAGGTGTCTTTTTAGATGAACCAGGTTCATTAAGAATGACATTGACTTCATAATACCAAGCAAGCAGAGTATTAACCCCAAAATGATCCTTTCTTGTACTAACCTCCCACTTCTTAATAGGTACCTTGAAATGTTTAAGCACATTTGTGAGAATGAAACTATAGGGAATGGCATGAGTTTTGGTAGCATTGATAACTCTATCAGTAGGTCCACAGGGGTTTCCTGTTCAGATGGAACATGTCAATCTATATTTTTTCAAGTTGAACCAACCCCTTTGTAGCTTTACCAGACCCATTTCCCCTTATTTTGCTCACACTTTCTTCTATTTCACTAAATTCCTCTCCCCAAATAACCATTGCACCCATTTTTTTATTATACCAATAGGAGTGGGTGAAGAATCAACCACTCTTGTCCCCTTTCCCTTCACAATACTCCTAGCGCCCTTGCTCTCCTTTTTTTTCATTTTTACCACCAATGTCTCTAGATTTTGTAGTCTCAACACCTGTTATACATCCTACAAATCTATTCTCCAAATTTGCAGCAACTTTAGAAATTGTCTCAAGAGAAACTTTAGAATCAGAAGATACATGTTCAATTTCGAAAGACCTACTTTCTTCCCTTTTAGTAGAAGACTTAAATGAATCTTCAGATTTCTAGGATTCTTCTTCCCTACCTGCTCTCAATTGCTTGTTTATTTTCTTGATCTCCTCTCCTTCAGCGAAAATCTTACGACCCATCATCTTTACTCTTCTTTTCTAGAGTTTGGTATGGTTGAAGCAGTGGTAGAAGGTGTGGAAATGGTTTCTTGTGGTGGTGATAAAGGATTTTTAGAGGTGTTTGACATATTTAGGCTAGGGTATGGAAAAGAACAGAATTAGATTGTGTTTGGAAGATGAAACAAGAATGAGAGTTTTTGACGTCTTGAGAGAGATGAAGTAAGAAATAAACTAAACCTAATCAATATACAGAGGAATAATTTATGGGGTAAGTACAGCTTTTCAAACTCTTAGAAGTTTAATCAAACTAAAATTCAGTTTTGAAGAGACGTTTAGAGTGTATCCCTAGAATCTAGGTACTTCTATTCGGTTGGGACTCTTTTGAACGGGACTGGTTCACTTGTTACGGATAAGTCCAAAAGGAGTTTGGTATTTGGTAGGACTCTGCTCATGATCCAAATATAGTTATTTCAAATTTTACAGAGTGCAGAAAACATACCGTGTTTCCTTAATGAACCAGGTTCTTTACTGATAATTCTCTTGTGTGAGTCTAAATTTTCCAAAATCGAGAAAATACCATTAGAGATTAATGAGTCATTTTAACATATGGCACAAGAGTATACTATGGAAAGTATGAGACTGAGCAAGATTTAATCTAATTATACACAATTTACAAACTTTCGAACCAAATTTTTTTTCTTTCATTTTTTCGTTTAACCTTGAACTGGTCCTTTAAGGTGATCTTAATCATCCCTAATTCCAACCTGTTCCTCTCAAAATGATCTCTACTTAAGACTTTTCTGAAGATGTCAGCTTTGCTTGTTAGTAGCACAAATCTCCACAGAGATCAAGCTTTTCTCATAGTTGTCCCTCAAAACTAGTACCTAACATCTGTGTGCTTAGTTCTCTTATGATGAATCGGGTTCTTTGTCATACTAATAGCACTAGTGTTATCACAAAAAATAGGGATGCAACCAACATCAATTCCAAAGCTCAATATGGTTGTTTGATCCACAACAATTGAGCACAACATGAAGAAGCAACAACACACTCAGCTTCAACAGTAGATAAGGCAATTGAATTTTGCTTTTTGGTAGCCCATGACACAAGACATGAACCAAAGAAGTGTGCCATACCTGAGGTGTTCTTCCTATCCATAAGGAAACCTGTATAATCAGCATCAACATATCCCACTAGGTTAAAATTACTACCTTTTGGATACCAAAGGCAAAGGTCAGTGGTGCCTTTCAAGTATCTCAATATTCTCTTGATAGCAGTCAAGTGAGACTTTTTTGGATTTGCCTGAAATCGAGCACAATGACCTATACTGAAAACAATGTCAGGTCTGCTAGCAGTAAGATACAAAAGAGAACTGATCATTCCCCTATACAATTTCTGATCAACAGATGAACCAGGTTCATCTATATCCAATTTCATGGATGTTGCAATATAAGTGTCAATTTCTTTAGATGTTTCTTCCTGGTTTTGTTACAAAGGAATAGGTTCATAGACAGGTTCCCTCGAGGTTTGAGGATCATTTCCTCTCTAGTCAGTTCCCCCTGTCATGTTGCCTTGGGTGGAAGGACCTGTTCCATCACATGTTCCTTCCTATGATGCTTCTTCAGGCTAAACTATGGTTTTGCTATTTGAATTTATTATCAGCCCAATCTCTTCATTATCATGTTCCTGCTTCTCAGAAAGAATGTTAGTTTTAAATACATATGCATTTTTTTCTACACACATAGTTCTTTTAATGTATATCTTCAAGCTTTACTATGTGAAGAATATCCCAAGAATACTCTCTCATCACTTCTGGGATCATACTTACCTAGGGAGTCTTTGCCATTATTGTGCACAAAGCACTTGTATATAAATTCCCTAAGATGGGATATATTTAGCTTTCTTCCTTTAAGTGACTCATAGGGAATCTTCTTAACAAGAGGTCTAGTCATGCAACTATTTATGATGTAGCATGCAAAAATTCAGAAAACTTAGCATTTTCAAATTTAGTTCCATGATAGACCTTATTGATGCAAATTGATTACCTGGTTGTTTCTGAGTTTTTCTAACAAAAGAAGTAAACATGTCAAATGATTTATCTTTAGATGTTAAAAATAATGTCCAAGTAAACCTAGAATAATCATCAACAAGCACCATTATATATCTTTTACCACCTCTGCTTAATATTCTCATTGGGCCACATAGATCCATATGGACGAGTTACATCGTTCTGGTGGTGCTTACCACTTTCTTGCATTTAAAAGAGGATCTTACCTACTTCCCCCTTGCACAAGCCTCACAAACTTTGTCTTCTTTGAACTTGATGTTAGGCAGCCCTATCACCAGATCCTTGGAGACTAATTTGTTGAGTTGAATCAGACTTGCATGTCCAAGTCTCTTGTGCCAAAGGAGGGGATCATTGTCCAACACACTTAAGCAAGTGAGTTCATTTTTTGAAAGTGTGGACAAATCTACAATGCATGTATCTCTTTTTCCCTGCAAAACAATCTTGTCAATGGTAAGATTAATCACAAAATAATTGGTAGTGGTGAATGCTACCAAGTTACCATTATCACATAATTGTGATACACTGATTAGACTGTACTTTAGGCCATCTATCAAGTAGACATTCTCAATAGAGTGAGAATTAGTCTTACCTACCTTTTCAATCCCAATGATCTCACCTTTCTTCCCATTTCCAAAGGAGACATTACTTCCTTTGAGGTCCTCAAGTGAAAGGAACTGGTTTTTGCTTCCTGTCATATGCTTTGAGCAGCCACTATCCATGTACTATATTTGGCTGCTCCCTTTCACTTGGACCCATAAAAGGAAATCATGGGTTAGTCTTAGGAACCCAAACTAGTTTGGGTCCCTTTCTACAGGCAAAAGGGTGAATCAAATTCTTTTTAGCCCAACCTGGTAGCCTATTTTTCCCTTGAACAAATTCTTTATTCTTTTGACTAGCCTTTTTTTTTGCAATACATTCACTTTTATAGTGACCAGTTTTACCACAGTGTGTGAAAATTTTATTCTCAGGAAGTGTGAGGTACTTGCTTTTGGGATCCCACTTACGTGTAGAGGTCCCTATCCAAGTCCTCTCTTATTGCTACTATGGTGTTCATGTAGCCATGAAAGTGCATAGGAGGATCTATTCCATTTACAAGTTCTATCTAGCTCGTGCTTAACCTTGTTTAGATCCTCCTTAAGGACTTTTATCTGCTCATCTCTTTTGTACAACTCATCTTTCATTTTTCTTACATTTTCTTCTAAAGTGAGTTGTGTGTGATCAAATTTCTTTTTACCAGTTCCTAATTTCAATTTTAGATTTTCAGATTTAAGCTCTAGGACAGTGGTGTCAAGTTCAAGAACATGGTTCTTCAACTCAGCATTTTTACTATCACTTTCACTAGCCCTATGTTCCAGGTTTTTGCAATTAGCTTTCAGAATCACACACTTCTTAGACAGTTGTTCCTTTTCATTGTTTATAACCTCATATTCATCAATGAAATCTAGAAGTAATTTAGATAGACTTTCTTTAGACAAAAACTTAATCTTGTCTTTGAGATGAATTATACTTACCTCAGATTCCTCATCAGATTTCCCAATTGCCATAAGTGCTTGTTCATCTCCATCTTCGTCTTCTGAGTCATCATCTGAGCTTTTACCCCAAGCAGCAACCATAGCCTTTGTTGATCATTTGTTCTTCTTGGGATGAACCTGTTCCTTCTTCATGTTCCTTCGTTCATCTCTTTCCTTCTTCCATTCAATTTCCCATTGAGGTCAATTTTTGATGTGGTGATCAGTCTTCCCACACTTGTAACACCCCTCATTGGTTTTTTTTTCACGAACCCTTGGTTAGATGTATCTTGCACTTCTTGAAGGACCATTTCCTCTTATTAGGTACTTCTTAAAGTCCTTTGTGATCATGGTCATTTCATCCTCCTCTAGATCAGCACCTTTAGTGATTCTGAATGCCAGGCTCCTTTCCTTCTTGGGTGCATCCATCTTCATGGTTTGCCTTCTAAGTTCATATGCAGTGAGATTTCCAATTAGCTCATCCAACTTGAGAGTGGCAATGTTCTTTGATTCCTAAATAGCTGTGATTTTGCTTTCCCAAGAGATTGGCAGTACCCTTGTCAAAATCTTCTCAACTTTATCTTCTTCAAGAATAACCCTTCCAAGAGACTTAAGTTCATTTGTCAGTGTGGTGAACCTTGTGTACATCTCTTAGATGGTTTCCCCTTCCTTCATGGTGAAATTCTCATATTGAGAATACAACAGTGTTCCTCTGGACCTCTTCACTTGAGGTGTTCCTTCATGAGCCACTTGCAAAGTGTCTCAGATTTCCTTAGCAGTGGTGCAGCTTTGAATTCTACTGTACTCGACTGGACCAAGTCCACACACAAGCCATTTCTTGGCCTTTGCATTCTTTTCCCACTTCCTCAAGTGCTCAGCATTGCAGTCAGCTCTTGTCTTTGGCATATCCACTCCTTCAGCATTCTTCTTTGTAGTTTCTAGAGAACCATCAGTGACTATGTCTTAGAGTTCATAGTATTTTCCTATGATGTGATCTCTCATCCTGTTTTTCCACCAAGAGTAGTAGTGGACATTAAAGAGTTGAGGCCTATCAGTGGATTGCCCTTCCCAATTCCCAGGTGGTGCACTCATGTTGATCTTTTCCTAAGGTGTTAGCCTTTTCAAGGATAACCTGCTCTAATATCAATTGATGTTCCAAACGTCAATACCACACGGGGGGGGGGGGNAGTGTAGCACACAGCCTCAACTGTTGCGACACCTTTAAATTAGCTCTAACTTGAATACTCAAAGTACCTAATACAATTGCTTCTATGAAAGCAGGAAAGGTACAACTTTAAACCACCTACTACAATTGAACTAGAATAAGAATAACACATAAAACTCTTTATTGAGCTAGTTCTTCAATCTGGTTAATGTAGCTTCAGGTTTGCACACTTGAATCACACACGAAGTGCTTGCAAAAAGCCTTACTATTTTGCTCTCAGTTCACGTTTAACTTATGCATTTGTGTGAAACACTTTAATGTGAGAACATCCTGCAATTTATAGAGTTAGTAGATGAAGAAATAACTAGAGTTCTAATGCAACTCTTCCTTGGTGGAATAGTTCTAGTTGATTTCAACTTACTCCTTCCCTATCTTGAATTGTGTTCTCTTTGATTAAGGACTCCTTTTCCTTATCAATTATGCAACCTTTTCGATCAGGAGATATTAAATACACCAAGTTAAGCTTATCTCCTTCACGTGCAACCCACATGCTCGAATATGTCCGTTTCTGTGCACCTGAGTGATGGACCTGGTTCATCCTGAGTTCCTTTGTCAGTCTTCAAAACTAACCTTTACTTGGGCCAACACCAACTTACTTTGAACATCCAAACTCCTTTCCTAATCATCCGAGCTCGTGTTATCCTTGTCAACACCAAACTGCAACCTTGATCCTCACTTCAAATTTCATACCACTCACTGCACCGAACATGCCAATATATGATATGACATGATTTTCATCATAACTCCGGAACCGCCAATAGACTAACATTTCCTCATATAACAACTTTTCACTTAACTCCCTTCAGGAGAACTATAGCAACACACAGGTGAATTCTCATAACCGTAGAATATGCAAATCTCTAAGCAGTGGACTAAGACACCATAGCCCTTCTGGGATCCGTCTACACATAACAGGTCGTAGCAGTAGAATACTTCTGAATAATATTAATTATGGTGGCCGACAAGATTCACGCGTACCGTCACAAATCACTTGCATAACTTGATCACGCTGAGGAACTGATCACTATCACCAATATAACAACTCAACTATGGCTAACCAATCTATCTTCTTTCAATTTATCCTTGATTGCCTTAGAAATAACAATAACTCCATTCGCACTCATCCCGAGTGACCTTGCATCACGAGACCATGTTGTCTCAAACTTCACGAACCATTTCATACCTCCCTTTTGCGCACATTTGCATCCTCAACTGGTGTGCCCATTTTGATAATCCCTCTACGAATCTGAAGTCTTTTC
Organism: Nicotiana glauca; assembly: GCA_026770625.1. Lineage (NCBI taxonomy): Eukaryota > Viridiplantae > Streptophyta > Magnoliopsida > Solanales > Solanaceae > Nicotiana > Nicotiana glauca. Next base: position 27,832 of record MU675525.1, read on the forward strand.
TCATTTTCCTCCCAAATGCTACACTGCAAGTTAAAACATCATAGAACATTCTGGGCCTCTTCTCATAAGCTACAACAAAAGCTTGATTCTTAACTGTACCTATAGGCTCGAAATAATTAGGCACCATACTTTACCCCTGTGGATCCACTAGGACCGTTGTTGAGAGCCACCCACTATGACTTGTCCCCGAATATAATCAACTCCATGAATCTTCTAGCATATGAATACCCTCTCGATGAAGCACCCAGCAGAATCACTTCCCTTGAAACCCGCATCTATACAAGGCATAAATCTTGAATCCTTCCCCAAGTCTGAACATGAGCCAATGAGGCCAACCATTGCACACTTTTACCAATCCCTTCGTTCAAATTACCACTTATGTTATTTTCCCGCAGCTGAAATAACCCATCAATATGCTAATAACCAGAAACCTCGCAAGTAGTTAACCATGCAACCCAATAATAGGTGGTAGGACTCTCCCACTTAGCTTGAAGCCACTATTACACAACTCTGGAATTCACGAAGATTATTTATCTCTTATTGACATAACCTTGCGCAATCAATCGTCAAAATTCTTGGAATCTTTCTGTAAAACCCCTTTTTATACTCTGGATCATCAACCACATTTGCACGAATGATCTCTTTGCTTTATAACCAATAGAATTCTTCAAAAAAGCTTCTCCAATCATGCGACCGCCGATCTGCTCACTGGAGATAACCCACCTGTGGAATTTACATGCCGACATCTTCCAATGCTGTTGTACGGGGTACAATCACTACGGCATCAACAACCCATGCTGAGTACGAGATCACTCTCTAGCTATACAAGTCCATTCACCCCTCGTGGACATCAATTAAATGTGCGGCAACATCCTTCCAATTCAAAGTTATGTTGTATCCTTCTTCATTTCAAGCAGCTCATTTTCGTTATATCAAATCTCCTGCCGCATAATAGCCCGTACTTCAAATTAAATCTATAGACCCAATCACTAATCGCTAAAATTCCCAAATTATTCCAAACCTTCCTTAGGTATGAAGTTATTCTTCCACTGAATCCACGTGCTGCTCTACCACTCTCCCTCTTTGGGGGAACTCACTCCTTTAATCAACTACACGACTTTTGCTTCTCATACCTGGCCTTCTAGAAATTTTAACCACTGCCTGACACTCCCCACATGTCCTTCCTCATCCTTTGTTGTTCAGTTGTTGCCTTAAATAAAATCTATCTTTCTAGCACTTGGACCCACAAATCGCCACTATCTTTAAACATTTTTGAAGATCATCTTTATCGAGCCGTCAATGTTAGAAAACCTGATTCAATCCTGAACCACCGCACACGCGATATCTAAAAGTCATTTCTCCAATATTATTTCACAATATCTTGCCCCAAAGACGAATTGTAGAAGACCATAACACCGGCAAACTTAACACATTCAATCGCGGACGATGACACCACATCGCAGATGAAAATCCCATCATGCTTGAAATTACCAAGTCTTGTTACTCCATCACTCCAAATTTGGACATCCCTAGGCCAATTGCCTTTCCTCCGCCGGAAATGGAATATCAGATCTCTGAATCGTGCACTGAGTAGACCTCCATTCAGGTCATTAACTACCCCATCACAAAGGCAAGAACTTTACCAACATGCCCATACTGTGTGATAACCAATAGTGAGAATCATAGCACCCTTAGCATAGCCTCCAAGCTCTTAGAAGCACAACTACTGAGCCAAAACGATAAAAAAAATCCTTCCGCAAGGCCACGACAATAGCCCAATCAACTTTACCGGGAGAAACATCTCTCACCACGTATGTAGTACCATTACAATTCCTCAATTATTGATTTATAACAAGTGATTCGCGTCGTGTAAGATTGAGTAGGAAGGAAATAAGGGCATAAGCCCCAACGAATCAAATCGCACGATGCGGAATCAAGAAGGGAAGTGCTCCTATTAGCCATGTAGCCTCTCGAAGATAAGTACAGACATCTCTGTACCAATCCACAAGACTCTACTAGACTCGATTATGACTCGTGAGACCTAAGAGAACCTAGTGCTCTGATACCATATTGTCACGACCCAAAATCTATTAAGGGTCGTGATGGCGCCGGACACCGCTGTCAGGCAAGCCAACCAAATTATTTAATTAAATTCTCTTTTTAATAAGTTTGAAAACTATGATTTTCCTTCAATTTTGCCAGTAGAAAGATAAGCGTTTCAAATCAAATATGAAAGTTAAGAAGTTAATACAAGAAACCCTATAACTATCACAGAACCCGGTGTCACAAGTGCATGAGCATTTACTAGGGAATGAAATAAAATACAGAATGGTCCGGAATATAAAGTGGACCGAAATAAAAAAAACAGTAAAATACTCTGAAGGGAACTCTGCTGGCTGCGGGTCGTCTCGATAAAAGCAAATCACCTAAGTCTCCATATCAACCATGCCGCTATGCCACTAAGCCACTAGCCACATATAAACCTATGCAACAAAAATGCTCAACAGGTGTAGTATGAGTAAGAAAACAACGTGTACTCAATGAGTATCCCATCTAATCTCGAAGAAGTAGAGACGACAGGTCGACTTCGACACTTACTAATGGTCCAATGATAATATAGTAAAAGTGTGAGAATTCATGGATTTGATGCAGCAAAATTTAACTCATAAAGCTGGAAAGCGGGTAAACAACTTCTCAAATAATAAAGGATTTCTAAAGATTTACTTTTCATTATCTTTATCAATTTATCTCTGGCCAGGAAGGGCAAGTATCAACATTTAAAATTCTCAAGCAAACAATATAAGCATGCGCATATCATGCCGAGGTCGTACAGTCCGATCCAACATAAATGTAAAATGTGCACTGCCGACGGTCGAACGGCGCGAACCATAGATGCATCTATTACCCCGCTTGCGAATTATGTATGCGACGCAATAAAATTTAAATAAACAATCACCCTGCTCGCGAATCATACATGCGACGCAGGTACACACATAAATACATGCTCAAACAACGAATCAAGAATTTATCGGGGAACGTTTATCCAAATAAATGCCAATTCTCTTTTAGCAATTTAAGAAAATGATAATCCTTTTAGAAATTTATTTACCAATTCAATAGGATTTAAGCAATTCAACTGCCAACAAGATTACAGATATTCCAAGTATATCATTCTTTTGGGTCCTATACTACCCGGACTTACACATAATAGTAGCTACGCACGGACTCTTGTCACCTTGTGCATACGTAGCCCCCACAAATAGAAGCACATAACCAATTATTTCACCTATAGGGACAATTCCCTTTTACAAGATTAGAGAGGAGACTCACCTCGCTCCGAAGATCCAGAACCGGCATTACACGCCCTTCCGAAGACTCGAATCGATGCTAAATGCTTCAAAACTAGTCAATAATTATGCAAATCCATTAATATATGTACAATTACTCATTACAATCCAATTTATAATAATTCCTAGCTCCGATCTAAAAGTTGACAAAATCGCCCTCGGGCCCACATGCCCATATTCGAAATTTTTTTGAGGATAAAATCTACCCATGAACTCACGAACTAAAATATATGGTTTTCTCTTAATTCCATATCCAAAATGTGGTCAAAATTCAAGAATACGAATTTTCTAGGTTTTCCTCAAACCCACAAGTTTCTATCAATTTACATGCTAAAATCCATACATAATCAATATATTTAACTCAAGATAGGTAGGGTTAGCTTACCTTGTCGTTGATGATGAAAAACCTCACTTGAAGCTCTCCAAAATCATCGCCACCAAATGAAAAATGGGAAAAAATGACCATCTCCTGATTTTAAAAGAATACACTGCCTCCGGCCTTTCCGCACCTACAGACTCCTCGCCGCTTCTGTGAGTCCGCTTTTGCGGAAGCCCCATCGCACCTGCGCCAATAATCGCTTCTGCGGTCTTCCACCTCGCTTATGCACTTGCGCAGATCTAGTCAATGCCTCACAGCTGAGGCCCTTCACCTGGGCGGTCATGTTCCGCTTCTGCGCCTCCTAGGCCACTTCTGTGGCTCCGCACCTACGGCCCAAGCCTCGTAGGTGTAGTTACACTAGAAGGCAGCAAATCCTTTCTTCTTTAACTTCCAAATTTTATCCGTTAACCACCCAAAATCCACTCGAGGCCCCGAGACCCCAACCAATCATACCAACCAGTCCCAAAATACATTAGGGAATTCCTCGACACCTCAAATCACATCAAACAATGCTAAAATCATGAATCGACCTCCAATCCAAGTTTAATGAACTTTAGAATTTTGAACTTATACATTCGATGCCAAAACATATGAAATCACATCCGATTGACCTCAAATTTTGCACACAAGTCATATTTGACGTTACGGACCTACTCCAACTTCCAAAAATTGGATTCCGATCCTGATATCCAAAAGTCCACTTCCGGTCAAACTTCTGAAAAACCTTCAAATTTCTATCTTTAGCCAAATGACTCCAAAATGACCCACGGACCTCCGAATTCACTCTCGATCACGCTCCCAACACCAGAATCACCATACGGAGATACTCCATGACTCAGAATCCCAAATGAACATCGATAACACTAATACACTTCAGCCCAATCTTATGGAATTCTTCCAAAAATGCTAACTTCTACAATAGGTGCCGAAAAGTTCCCGAATCTTCCAAAACCCCATCCGGATATACGCCCAAGTTCAAAATCATCATACAAAATTGCTGGAACCTTCGAATCCCAATTCTGAGGTTTTTTACTCAAAAATTCATTCTTAGTCAATTCTTTCAACTTAAAGTTTCTAAAATGAGAATTCTCTTTCCAAATCAACTCCGATTTTCCCAAATTTCAATTACAAGTCATAATACCTGAAGTGCAGTTGTTCATGGCCTCAAACTGCTGAACGTCGCATTAGAGCTCAAAATGACCGGTCGGGTCGTTACATTGCAACTCTTATTAGTTATTTTTTAGAATGGGATAATATCATCTGCAAAGAATAGATGTGAGAGTTTTGGTCCCTTATTTGCAATATGGATAGGTTGCCATTGTAAATAATCCACTGACATATTTATGCATTTTGAAAACATCTCCATGCACATAATAAGTAAGATGATAAAGGATCACCCTGGCGAACTCCTCTTGATGGGGTAAAATAAGGATTAGATGAGCTATTAATGAGCAGTGAATTAGAATTTGTAGTAACACATGACATGATTAGTCTAGTTATTTTTGTAGGTATGCCAAAATAGACAAATGTTTTCCTAATAAAAGACCATTCTAAACGATCAAAGGCCTTTTCTAGGTCTAGTTTCAGAAGCATATAGGTAGTCCTTCCTTTCATTTTTGTAAAATAATGTAGAGCTTCTTGAACTATTATAGCATTGTCAGAAGCTCATTTGCCTTGTTGAAAACTGGTTTGTATGGGGCCTATTATTTTAGAAATAATAGATTTAAGCCTATTGACAATTATTTTTGTTAAAATTTTATAAGTGGTATTACAAAGACTTATTGGCCTATATTGTTATAGTGTTTGAGTGTGCTTAACCTTAGGTATTAGACAAATATAAGTCTGATTTAGTAAAGGAAGCATAAGACCAGTATTAAATGTGTGATTGCAAAATTATTTCACCTTATGGCATACATGAGCGCAATATCTTTGATAAAAGAAGGGGTGAAAACTATCCGGATCGGGTGCCTTATAGGGACTAAAATTTTGAATAGCTTGAGTAATTTTAGTATCCTTTAATGCTTCGTCTAATGATTTTAAATCTATAGAATTAAGGTGATAATTATTGGACTCATTTATAATACGAATTGAGTATTTCTGCTCAGTAGCAAAAAGGTTAGTGTAATACCTTAGGATGATATCTTGAATTTTTTTTGGTCAAAAAACCAGTTACCAACTGAGTCTTGGAGTGTTATTCTATTTCTCCTACGTCTATTTAAAGTAGACATATGAAAAAAATTGTATTTCCATCACCGTTATTTAACCGCATTAGTCTTGATTTTAACTTCCAAAAATCCTTACTTCTAAGTATACTACTATATTTAGTAGTAAGTTGATTTTCTGAATTCTGAAAGAACAAACTAGTAGGATAATTAATTGATTGTTGTATTCCTGCTAACCTAGCTAGTATTTTCCTTTTACGAGTAAAAATATTTCCAAAAATCAAATGATTCCAATTTTTGAGTATTTCCTAAAATTGATTTGTTGTTTCTAATAGAGGGTCATTATTAGCCCAAGCTTCGTGTACTAGTTCTAAAAATTATGGGAAACCCACATTGTTTCGAATCTGAATATTTTTTTTATTAAAGTTTATTCTGGGTTATAATATCATTAGAAGAGGACAATGGTCAGAATATGTTGTAGGTAAATGTTGTACCATAGCTTCAGGATACATGTTTATCCATTCATAGTTGGCCATAAAACGATCAAGACTTTCGAGAATAGTATGACCATTTCTACGCTTATTAGTCCACGTAAAACGACTACCCTTGTATCCTAGATCTATTAATTGACAATAGTTGACACAATTTATAAATCTGACTGCCCTATTAGTACTAATAGGTAATCCACCAAAATTGTTTCTTGCATATAATATAGCATTGAAATCACCTCCTATGAGCCAAGGAATATTATAAGTATCATGCAATCTCATTAAATTTTTCCAAAGCTCTGTACATTGATGGTTTGTGTAACTAGCATATATAGCAGAAAGAATCTATTTAGGAACATTGTGACGTACCTGAACAAGGCAGTGTATCTCGTGCTCAGACATTGTCAATTCCTTCACAGAGATGAGAGCCTCATGCCAGAAGACAACTAACCCTCCTATGAGCCCATTAGCCGAAACCTGGAACATGTTTGAAAAACCAAAATCCTGACGAATCCTCTCATGATCGTGCATGTGTGTTTCCAAAAAGATAACTACAATTGGCCTCTAATAGGGACCTAAACTGGCATCTAAACTCTGGATTATGAGAACCCCGACAATTTCATATTATGAAATTCATGATACTAATTTGAGGAGGAGTAACAACAGAGGTTGTCATCTGATTCTAGGGATCGACTAATGGAGGATGAGGATGAAGTGTAGGAATGATCACTATTGAGTATTTTCATGCTGCTCGATCGTTTGTGACTCGAAAATTTAGGCTGCATATGGTCATGTCTGGAGGACATTTCAGAATGAACTTTTTTTCGTACTCTTATTTTAGGTTTTAAAGATGGTTTCCCTTTAACCATAAGAACTTCATCTTTGTCTCCTTTAGCTCCATTAAGATCTGAGCTAATTCTTGCCTTGTTTCTATATCTAGTGCGTTCGGAGATGGAGGTGGAGTATGTGGTGGACTTTCCTTTAGTATCAGTGTTTCTAGGGGACTGTTGGGAGTGGAATATGGAGATAGTGAGTTGAAGGAGTTTAGGTTCTGGAACCATGGTGCATAGATCTGCACCATGTGATGTGGAGGATAGAAAGGCAGGAGAGTTATTGTTGAGTTGAGCCCTGGAACTGGAGGAGGCATTGGGTATGTCCACCGATGTGGATTGGATGTTGATGCTTGATTCTCTAGTAGGAAGGGTGTCTGAGTATTGTACCATTGATTTTGAGCATATGCTTCTATCCCTAATATCATCCCCTCTGTTACTATTTCTGCCAAATATGTTGGATTTTGGAGTAGGAGAACAACTTTCTATTTTTTTATCTCTATTATGAAGACTAGTCCATAACCTTATAAATCCATTTCCAACCACGACTGGAGTGGGAGATCCATCGTGATTTGCTGGGATGTGTACACAAACAGAGTTGTGATATGTGGTAGTTGGGGACCTTGCATGGTCAGTCTTGGAAGATAAAAGAAATGATTGTTGTCCAAATATCTTAAATAAGTGTTGATTAAGTTTAGGGAAAAGATTGGTCTTTGCATGGACTCAATCTGTAGGAGTATGAGGTAAATTTGATGTGTTAGAAGATTGTATAGGATTTGTAGAAGTATAAAGGAGGTGTTATGAGGTACAATAAATCTTTTGTTGAGATTCACATGGGAGGTAATCATTTGGTTTGTATGGAAAAAGAGGTTGGCTAGTTTGATGTTGGACGTAGGGTACTGTAGCATGCAAATTTGGTTTGCTGCTATCAACGTGTAATCCATGTATAATTGAATGTTCTTGTGAAGAAGTTGAGTTATGTATTTGTGATTGGGTAGAATTGTTATTAGGTTGTTGCTCTACATGGAGTTCCTTAGGTGGCGTGTATAAATAGTTAGTCATGCTCTGAGAGGTCATGTCTATTATAGGTGTAGTAGGTGCTAATGTATTATGATTAGAAGTAGGATGCATGTGATTGGAGGGTCTTTGGTGAGTCTCCTAGTGAATTTGATTTGGGCTGGGTCTTTGGCGAGTCTTTTATTGGGCCTATTAATATGTTAGTGTACAAGTCCATATCAAAATCATGGGGTTCATGCAGATCAGCTAATTTGTTATATTTATTAGCAAACTGGTTATTAATTGAGTTTTTAGTAGAAATTTTATGTGGCTCAACAGGCCCTGCAGTAGGCCCAATAGCAATAGGAGACTTACCTGGATGTTGTCCTATCTTGACTGTCTCCGGAGCGGCCCTATTGTTGGTTTGATGTCAGCTAGGGTTGTATCCTGGTAGGCGTTTCTTTGGAAAATCTACAATTTTCTACGTAGACTCTTGTGTTGTTTCTGGAGTTGATGAATAGAGGTAGAACTAGAAGTAGTGTTAGGCTGTAGAGATATGTGTAGTGTGTAGTAACAATTTGTAGTTGCATGTTCAAATCTCCCACACTTTGTTCATAGTAAATTATGCCCATCATAGAGTAGCATCTGGTGATGATGTCCAATGAGTTGATGTGTTTTGATAGGTTTCTCAAGGGCCCCTTCAATGCATATTCGAGCATACTTTTCTCTAGTAGTAGAGGAGGTAGATGCATCAACCTTCAGTAGTTGTCCTAATGTAGAACCCACATTTCTTAGAATTTGCTCATCGTAAAATTCTGTAGGAAGTTTCGATAGACGAACCCATATGGCTGAGTATGTAAGTTGTGTAGAGGATGCATGGAATTTAGGCTCCCATTTACTAACAGACAAGAAGTGATTTAAAACAAACCGTGGACCCTCATGCATTGCTTTAAGCATATTTTCCTCCTTTTAAAATTTAATTAAGAAGAAGTCCGAGCCTAAATCTATTAAAGGAAGATCCTCAGTTGGATTCCATAGTGCAATCAGTTTAGCATGCAGTATTTGGTGTGTTATTTTTTGACAAAATAGCTTAACAATTACTGAGTATTGCCATGGAATATATAATCGACATTTATCTTCAGCAGTGATAGGAATAAATATGTTCTCATCTTGTTTTGTTGCAAGGCTTTTTAGCCTGTAAGTCAAAAGAGTGGATAATACACTGTTGGATATGAGGAGTTTCCGATTGATGTTGATTTGAGATTAAGATTTGAAGGAAGGAAGTTGGAGGATTGGTTTGGATTTTATCATCGATTTGCATAGTTCCAATATCGGATGGCTCTGTGAGTTCTTTAGTAGAGGGACTTGGTGGTATATGATTATTCATGGATAATGATTTAGATAGTGGTTTTTGTGTATGAGATATGAAGAAAGAAAGAAGAATAGGCTGTGTAAAAGTGTTAGAGAGAAGCTCTTACATCTTTCTAACTTTGAATTTAATATGCTAGTGCTAACTTCTATGGAGATTCATCAATTTTAGTGAATATTAACTTTTATTTTATAACTCAAACATGGTATTTAATATATTATTTATTAAAAAAATTACTGTGATGTTATACACGCACAAAACGCATATCATAAGACTAGTATTTTAATAAAAGCAAAAGCTTGTGCAAGTAAGAACTAATATCCGAGTCTATTACTCACATGGTTACTCAGCTATCCTAAATTATCTCTTAAAGTTACTTTACTTTCGTTTGTAACAACAAAGTCACTGAACTATGCCTATTGCACTCAAAAGCTCATTCAACTATATTTTCCAAAATTTGGATTGCCAAATACCTATTTTACCCTCTAAATTATAAATATTTATCTTATTTTATTTTTTAAAATTTTTTAATATTATGATTGTTCCTTTTTAATTTATATTATGGACTTACCTATAGAATAAATAAATATTATTTATAAATTAAAAATAGAAAGTATTTAAGCATATATAATATTGGAATAACAAAACAATGAGCATAGTAAAAAAGATTAATTGGAATAATTTGTTAATAATAATTATTTTAGAGTTAACAACAAAATTTTAAAATTTATTTACACCATTCAGGATGAAATAAAATAAGGTTGTAAAATATATATTTCATGCACTAAATATAAAAATAATTATTTAAATAAATATATTTTTATAATATACTTTATATATTCTTGAAAATTATGCTCAATTGTATTATTATGTTTCTACCAACTTTCCGACGACACAAAGTTATTTCACCGGAAAGCAGGGGGATTATATATATAGAGTAAACTATGTTATGTTAAGCCGTGCATGGAATATATATAGTATAATTGGGCATAATTTTCAAGAATATATAATGTATATTATAAAAATACTTTATTTAAATAATTATTTTTATATTACGTGCATGTAATATATATTTTATAACCTTTATTTTATTTCATTCTAAATTGTGTAAATAAATTTTTGAATTTTTGTTGTTAATACTAAAATTATTATTACAAATAAATTATTCTAATTAATTTTTTTACTATGATCATTATTTTATCATTCCAGCATTATAGATGCTTAATAATTTTTATTTTTTAAATTTTATAAATAATATTTATTTATTCTATAGGTAAGTCCATATTATAAAAGAAAAAATTATAATATTAAAAAAAAGATAAATATTTATAATTTAGAGGTTAAAATAGGTAGTTGACAATCCAAAATTTAAAAAATCTAGTTTAATAACCTTTTGAATGCAATAGACATAATTTAGTAATTTTGTTATTACAAACGAAAAATAAATAATTTTAAAAGATAATTTGAGATAATTAGAGTCAAATAACCAAGTATTTTACGTGTCAAAGAGTGTGATGCATTATCACCTTTGGGTGTTGCGACCATGTCAGTCACCAAACATGACAGAGTAAACGTTAAATACCCACATCACTGGCATGTGACATTATTCCTCATTAAACAACTGTTTATTCAAAATTTGCATTAAGAGGAAGATTAGGTCTCCGCCAACCCTGCTAGACCAAATGAGTACCTAACTGACAATTCAAATGCTCCTAATTGCAACTGCAGATGTGGTTGTGACGTACCCGCATTAATACTCAGCACATGGCCAAGAGTTTAAAAAAATTATGATGTCTAATAATAACACACTAGTAACATGCACTGATACACATTAATAAAAGACTTGTCGTATCATAGCACGATCTGTCATCAGTGAGTTTCGAGAGTCCGGAACCTACAAGTGCTTGCCTCGCGGCGTATGTAACGTACTGACCGCCAGCTTGATGAATGGGATTCCTGACGAAGAGTCGGGTAATGCCGCGGTACCAGCCCATATAATCATGCTCAGTATCCAGAAGACTCAGTGAAGGGGGTGGAATCAGGTCAAAACACCGGCCCCAAGTATCAATCTGCTCCTCTAGCCATGCCACATATTCCTGGTCCATCCTGGAACGATCATCTCACTAGAAATGTGTAATGTGTGGTCTGTCAGGTGGGCGGTACGAGCTGCAAACAACCAAACTGGTGAAGTACCTGCTCGGTGGCATGATTCTCCACAATATTAAGGAACAACAATGGGGCGGAAGAGCCCCATTCGGCATCCAGGTGAACTATTAAGTAACAACAGAAAACATGAGTATACGCAACACATGCAAAGATATGCCAAGTAAACTTAGGTATACATTTACTTGTGCGCCCTCAAGCAAATCCAAGATATCTCTGCACAAGGGGAGATTATGTCGAGCCTCGTACTCACGCGTATATACCCGCCGAAGAACCTACCTCCTAGCTAGAGGGAGAAAAGGAGGTGGTACATCTGGAGCTAATGGTGGTAGAGGTGTCTGTAACTGCAAGAACCGCTCCCAGGCCCAAACCTAACATAAAATGTTGATGTAAAATTTAAGATATATTTTTACTAGGTATGTTAAACTGAATAGAGTATTCGAATATATTGTCACCTGTAGTAGCGGCAAAAATCCAGCAACGTCACTCTAGGTGCCCATGCTCGCCCGACATATCTGCTCGTACATGTAGGAGAGAATAGCAGCACCCTAGTTATACTGGGGTAAATCATCTATTAGCTCAAGATGATGAAGAAATCTCAAGCTGATTAGGTTCCCCGAAGTGTTCTGGAACAAGACCCCTCCAAACATAATGAGTAGCAGCAACCTCGTATACTGGTAAACATGATAATTTGGTGTATCACCATCGATGTCAGGATGCAATATCTCTAAATTCTCTCGAATAGTCGTCGACGGAAAAAGACTGGCCCCAGCCAGTGCATTCTTATCTTGTGGCCGGAAACCAGTAAGCTACTGCAGCATGACCAGGTACTATGCACCTTTCATCTATCTCATGCCCTGAGGCAAAGCAACGGGGTGTCCATCAACAGGCAACCCATATATAACCTCCATATCCTACAGTGTGATGGTGGATTCGCCAATAGAAAAGTGGAATGTGTGCGTCTCCGGTCGCTACCGCTCTATCAGGGCTATCAACAAAGACCAATCGAACTGCAACCGCCCGATCTCCAAAATACCGTAGAAGCCCGTATCCTCCAAGCGTCTGACTACATGGGGATGGAGAACTTTCCCCTTCAGAAAGTCTCACATATCGTCCACTCTCTTGACGTGGAGAGTCTAGGCTAGTAACTCTCCTTCCCATATGTGGGTGTACCTATAATCGCCCTGTAACGACAGTAGCTCATCGCTAGAAGGTCCGGGATGAATAGACGGCATCTCCATGTCGTCTACTGTAAATTAAACAACATAATTACATGTTAGTTTTATAATTTTATATATTTTTGGTAAATTAAATAATTAATTTTTATAATTATATAATATTTAATTATTATTATATTCACATATGGGTCCCATGCTCGATATTTGAGTCTAGTAGCACCAACATATCCTGAATTCTTGTATGTGTTAATTATCTTATTTTACATATTAGTTTTATAATTTTATATGTCTGTTTGTAAATTAAATAATTAATTTTTATAATTATATAATATTTAATTATTAAATATTCACATATAGGATCCAAGCTCGATATTTGCGGTCCAGTAGCACCAACAAATTCTGAATTCTTGTATGTGTTAGTTTTATTATTTTACATGTGAGTTTTATAATTTTATATGTTTGGTTGTAAATTAAATAATTAATTTTTTAATTAATATTTAATTATTAAATATTCACATATGGGTTCCAGGCTCGAAATGTGCGGCCCAGTTGCACCAAGATATCCGAAAAATATTGTTCTTTTCTCATGTTATTTTGTTACGATCGTTGACTATAATTGGACAGAGTTTGTGTTTGATCTATCAGTTATTTTGACATTTTTTTTAGTATAAGAGATACTTAAATTACAAGGATACTATGCTAAAAGGCACTACATTTTACTATGCTAAAAGGTAATATATTTTACTACCCTAAAAGGGCACTATATTACTAGTCTTTAAGCAAATAAATAATATAAATCAGATAAAAATTACAAATACATTTAATCACAAAACATTCACGAAAATACATATACAACAGTGAAAAGTAACTTCTTAACATTTTTTTTAACAAATGGGAGTAATAATTATTTCTCAATTGAAACATATTTTTTTAGCACACTTATATCTAAGCTCAGATAAAAATAACATATCAGTTTAATCGCAAAAAAATACAAAATAACATAGAATACATGTAAAACAACTAATATGCATTCTTTATACGAGTTTCGACAAAAACTAAATTGGAATACCTTAGTTTATAATTTTTGTAAAGTTGAAGAATTGAAGATTTTAGTCTGAAACGAGAAACCACATGAGAGAAGGCCTTAGCTAGGATATGAGACCAACACTCTTGGAAGGGTGGGGTCCATTCGTGGTTTTATCTCGTTAATTGGGGGGGAGG
>MDKF010124889.1:0-29474 GCA_026770625.1 Nicotiana glauca
TTAGTTCCATCGATGTTTGATTTCCAGCTTTGAATATGGTTAGATAAGAAGTTAACTTGGAACATTAATTGAACATGTCTCTAACAGTGTAGTTTTGATTTTTTTTTTTTTAAAAAAAAGCGTAAAGAAATTTGATATTCTCATCGTTTTGGATATTGAATTCGACTGTGGGGGTTTGGGTTTAAAATTCGGATAAATGATAAACATTGGTAGTATATACTTTAGGCACATTCTCAATAAATCAAACATCGTGATTGTGTATACGTTCGCGTAACATGATTACGATTTCTAAAAACAAAATCGAAGTATGCGTTCGCGCAACTTTGCCCAAATTTTCTTAGTAATAACAAAGCGTTATTTATCGTGGACACGTTCGCGTGACATGATTTTGACGCGCCGAAAGAAAAGTGTATACGTACGCGTAACTCAATTCTTTAATTGCGAATAATCAAGTGATTTAAAAGCGGTAAAAAGATAAACGCACATAGGTCCTAAAATGAGTAGTTAAACATTTAAGCCAAGTAATAATCACTAAGCGACCGTGCTAGAACCACGGAACCTGGGAATGCCTAACACCTTCTCCCGGGTTAACAGAATTCCTTACCTAGAATTTCTAGTTCGCAGACTTATTAAAATAAAACTTCCTCGATTTGGGATTGAAAAATAAACCGGTGACTTGGGACACTGTAATTTATTCCAAGTGGCGACTCTGAAATAAATAAATAATCTCATTTCGAATAATGTCACTTAAAGTGAAAAAACTCCCTTATATATACTTACCCTCTCGGGGTGATGTGTAAAAAAGGAGGTGTGACACCTACAATTGGTAGACAAAAAATAAGTTATATCATCATAAACCAATACTAAATTCTAAGTTCATAAACACCAATAGTAAAATTATATCGAGTTGTTTTATATATCTGTGTTATTTAATAATCATATTACTATAAATAGACAAAAATTTGTATTTTTTTTCTCCCAAAGAGTTGTGTCGTTTAATAAAATAACTAACTACTTGAAAAATTCACTAAATAATACTATGATAAACCAATATTTTAAATTTTATTTATTTAATTTGTATAATATAATTGTTAAATATAAAATATATATTATAAAGGGTATTTTGGTCTTCACGCAAGAGATATTAAATTTATAACAAAAGGTCACCAACCTTTAAATTATGTCTAATGTTGTCACGATCTGGATTTCCCACCGTCAGGATCGTGATGGCGCCTAACTTTTTAGATGTTAGGAAAGCCAACAGATAGAGATTTAATATGCTAACTGCTAACAAATTCAGTAAATAACAGCAATTAAACCAAAACAGATTAAAGGAGTACACAATCTTATAATAACCCAAGTGCTAATACGCAACTACCCAGAAACTGGTGTCACAATTCACGGATTTCAAAGAGTCACTACAAGTACTGGCTGAAAGAAAATGCAACTATCTTTGAATTAAAATAAAACAATAAACTGGAATAACTGGAAGGGGACTCCAGGGTCTGCGAATACTGGCAGATCAACCATAGGTCTCCTGTTGGACTGAAGGCAGCAACCTAACTCAGGTCAACACAGTCCAGTACCTAAATCTACACAGAAAGTGCAGAGTGCAGTATCAGTACAACCGACCCCATGTACTGGTAAGTGCCGAGCCTAACCTCGGCAAAGTAGTGACGAGGCTAGGACAAGACACATACATAACCTGTGCAATTAAACAATATACTTATAACATCCCGTACATTCGGACTAGGTGTGGATATACTAAATGGGTATTAATTTGATACATTAGACATATGTAGTCCTAGCGGGATGAGTATGGGTAAAAATAGTTATTTTGGAATCAAGATGGAGAGTGAGGTGCATAAGATTCGACAAAATCGATTAAGTTTGCAGAAGGTCCGTCTTTCAGAAGGAATTAATTAAAATGTGTAAAGAATTTGGGAAAACTCAAATCATAAAAGTTGTAGGTCTTTGAAATATCTTTCTAACGATATATTGTGTAACCCAAATGAAGCTCTGTGCAAAATGTTATACCCGTTTTACAGAATAGTGCATAACCACCGCGTTCCACCGTATTTGACCGCAACCGCAGTCGTGAAGCGGTGCTCCAGCTATTTACCGCAGTCAGGCCTGTTGGTACGCGATGCCAACTTGGAAAGTCATTTTTTTAGCCATATTTCGTCCCCCACAGCCCCAAAACATAAAAACTTGCTCTATAAAGGAAAACTCTCAAAAACGTAACTCCTTAAGGGTCCCTCCACCACCCAAGGTAAGTTCTAATGGTGATTCTAAGTTAATTTTAATTTTCCAATATCTTATTAACATGGTTAAACCCTCCATATTATTAGATATCCGATTGAGACATCATTGTTGAGAGAAGGAGCACTAGAACTCGAATTCAAGGGGATTAAACTTCAAAGAGGTAGTCACCCTCTAATTGATTCTATCATTGGTTTAATAATTATAAACCCTAGTTCATGAGATATAAGTTGATGGGTTTGATAGAAAAGCGTGAACGATTATAGATTTGGGGCGTTGATTATTGGTTAAGGGTATTGTTTACCTTATGGATGATAAAGAATAATATCGATTATAGCCATTTGAGATTTTAAAATTTATCTAGGAACAAGAGAATGGGTTATTGGGTGTAGAGACACCATTAATAAGGACTATGAAGCATTATGTCACTAAGTGTTTGAGAAAATACCTAAGTAACCAAAACATGAGTATTATTACTAATATGGAATCCCTTTTACTTGTATTGATTAAGATTAAAGTTGAAAGGGTTGGCGAATGTTGTATTACGCTCAAGAGCAGGAAGTTAAGGTATGTGAGGCTAACTCTCTATGTTTAGAAATGTTAAAGATTCTCCCTACACTACGTTTCTTTTACGACGTTACTAATTGCCTCAGAAATATGGTTTATCCTAGTTCCTTGAATAGTTGTAGAACTTCTATTCTATAGCTTCGTAACTCGTTCATGACTTTTATTTTGAATGTTGTGAGCTCAGTACGTATTCAATATAGACTTGGATTTGATGCCCCCGAGTCTTAGTATAGATTACTCAGTATTCCCATGAACAGTTAAAATTTCAGTATTCATAATTAGTTCAAGAATAAATATCTCAGTCTAGTTCTATTCAGTATTCCAGTATTATGTAACTCCGTGTAATCCAGTATTCCAGTATCATGTAACTCAATGTTATTCAGTATTTCACTATCATGTATCGCAGTATGATTCTCAGTTCCTGAATGTTGAACACTTGTATTTGGGCCTGAGGCCGTAGTTTATATGCTTTATGCATATTTGGGCCTGAGGCCGTAGTTTATGCTTTATGTATGTTTGGGCCTGAGGCCGTAGTTTATGCTTTATGCATTTTTGGGCCTGGGGTGGTAGTTATGTATACGTATACTTAGGCCTGAGGCCGTAGCTTGTGTACATATATATTGGGTCCGAGGCCGTAGCTTATTCCGATAAATAGGTTGTTCATCATTCATAAGAAGGATTGTTCATATCCTTACTTTCTTTGTTCAATTCAGTTTTCAGTTATCATTTCAGTTATCAGTTATCATTTTAGTTACCAGTTATCAGTTCGGTTATCAGTTATCATTTTAGTTTCAGTTTCAATAGTTATCAATTATCAATTCTCAGTTATCAGCTTAGTTTCAGTTTCAGCATTTATAATTATTTCTCAGTTGCTTTCTATACCAGTGCAATTCAAATATACTGACGTCCCTTTTGCCCCGGGCCTGTATCTTATGACGTAGCTAATGATTTATAGGTTAATGATTCAAAGCGCTAGGATTCTCGTACCAGCTATTTGGTGATCCTCAGTTCTTTCGGTGTATTATCATTACCTTACAGTCTTCAGTATTTTCAGACAGTCAGTGTATTTAGAAATTTATTAGAGGCTTCATAGACTAGAGTAACAACTAGACAAAGTCTCAGGGTTTTCATATTAAGCAATGTTGGCTATATATATGTTTCAGACTTGTTTTAGTATTTCCGCACTTTGATTTATATCATCCAAACTTTCAGTATATCAACATGTGTTAGTTTATCTTTCGCATTCAGTATGTTATAATACCACATGTTGATTCAACCAGTTAGTTGGTCCGCTCGGTCACATGTAGTCAGGCATCGAGTGTCGTATTACGTCCAGGCCCAAGTTAGGGGCGTGAAAAAGCTTGGTATCAGAGCATTAGGTTCAAGAGTCTTAGGGAGTCTATGAAGCCGTGTATAGTAGAGTTTCCTTTATATGTGTGTGCCGGCCACTCATATAAACGGTTGTCTACCAAGACATTCAGGATTTTCTCACTTCTTTCTACTCTAGATCGTGCCATGGAGCTTAGAGTAATAGTTAACCTTCTCTTCCTATCGAATTCCAAACATATTAGATACCCAAGCGATGTGCAGAAGAAACCTAATGTCCAAAAGAGAATAATTGCCCATTGGGGTATAATTATTGAGTCTAGGTTGGTAACAAATAAGACATGTGGTGATGTTAAAAGTGGATGTAATGGGTAGTAGTACAGATTAAAGCATAACCTTATCAGAAAGTACAAAAGCAGTTAATACATTTTATGGTCATTAGTTTTACTCAGTTACCAATTATACAGTATTTCAGTTGGTTATTCAGTAAGCCGGTTATTTGTTATTAAGTCCAGATCTTCAATTTTCAGTGTATCAAAATTTCTGGAGACTTGTGAGTATACAGTGATGCATATGGATGCTCAAAGAAAATGTAAGTAATAGTGATTATAGCAAAATCTTCGCATGTTTTAGGGATTAAGACCCAAGACTCACTAGATGGTGCATAAAGTGATTTATCATATATGTATGGTTGTGTATCCATATGTCAGACCCCACGGTGTATCAGGTTAAGAATTCAACCGCAACTGGCATAGAATTGATCACTATACTTTTGGATAGAAAATAGCCTAAGGGAAATATAGCTAAGAATAATATGATGTATGAAATAAGAACCAAGAGCAGGCAACATTGAATTTTAGGGAATGATTTTAAGTTGTTTAGATTTATACAAATCAGAACTAGAATTACCACATTAGTAAGTTACTATAACAAGTGGCTATTATTGTGAGATAAAAGGTATGACAATTCCCCTTCAAATGATGTGAATATGTGTTTAGGCTGAATATTTATAGTCTGAAATGATTTTGAAGTATATAGAAAGTTTGGGGGGTAGATATTCCAATTTCGTTTAAGATATATGAACTTTCCCTAAGTGTGATATATGTACATAGTTCAAAAAAAAAGGATAGTATACGATCTCACAATAGGATCGGATGATGAAGGAAGTTAGAAATAACCTTATGCTTCACTTTAGTTATTCAAAGAAGAACATGAACACATGACGCTAGCAGGTGGTTAGTAATAAAATAGTGAGTATGTTTGAGTAGATACAGTGAATTAGCACTTTCAGTAGAGCTTGTAGAGGTACAATTTGAATTACTTAGCCAGGTTAACTCTAGTGAGTGGATGACTGTTTGGAATACAGAACAGTTGTTAGAAATTTAAGAGTTTAAGTTAAACCTGAAGCACAGTGACAGTGGGGGGAAGAAAATTAGCTAGGCAGTGAGAGAACAAACTACAGAAGAATAGCCTTTAAGAATTATCAAAAAAGGGTCTTCCCAAGATTGACCATGAGAGCAGAGTTAAATTATTAAGATTGTGTATGATAGTTGTGAATATATTAGCTTTCCATTATATGAATAATTTAGTTTTTCCTAGCTCAGAAGTAAGTTGAAAGATGATTCGTTATTGACATAGAGTGCAAAGAGTTGTAGAAGATAAAGAAACTTGTTAGGATCCCAACAAAAAAAATGGAAGGATTCGCAAGTATAAGACCTTTGGTCTAAGGGGTGATGTAAAAATTTTCAATAAGTCCAGTTAGAGATTTGAAACCCGAATAGTTAGCATGGGATATGAAAAAGAAAATCAGTTCTGTAATGAGGGGAAAATGTATGATTATCACAGAGATTATGTCTAGCATGTGTAAGAAACACAAAGTGAGTAGAATGATCACCGAGTTTAGTTATTGATGATAAAGTGATCACAGAAAAGCTATAAAATCATGCCTATTTATGTGTTACGAGGGTAGTGCCATTGCACGAGACTCTAGTCTTCGGAGTACTGGTCAAATACCTAGCTCACAACAATTCTATAAGTGTTTTCAGGGAGTGCTTAAGAAGATAAAGTGTGGGAAGTATAACTTATGATTGAGGTAGATAAGAAAACTCTGGTGGAAGAAGTTCACCAGCCAAGATAGGAGTTTGACTTCGGACTTTGAAGATGACGGAGTTGTTTTCTAGAATAGGACTTGTTCCCCCTTAGCAGCCGAAGAGAAGGAAAAATAATGTGATGATCCCTACGTGTTGTAGTTGAAAGAGGGTATTCACAAGTATAAGACGATGGCTTTTGAATAAGGGGGAGATGATGGTACTTTGAGGTACCACGATAGATTGTGTGTTGCAACCATAGATGGACTTAGTGAGGGAGGAAGATGTAAGAAGCCCATAATTTCAGGTAGAGAGAGAGAACGTCGCAGACCTTGTGTCCAAGTGTCTGAAGTATCAGAAAATGAAAGTCGAGCAACGAAAAGCCCAGTCTTTTACCATAGTTTTCACATATTTTTGAGTGGAGATGGTAAATATGGAATTTATAACATGATTATAATGCTCATATTGAAAGAATGATTTGATTGGATGATTGTAAATCGACTTACCAAGTCAGCACATTTCTTGCCAGTAAAGACTACAGATTCAGCAGAAGATTATACCAAGTTATACATTCATAAATCGTCTGATTGTATGGTTCTCCGTTGTCTATCATTTCGGACTGTGGTGCTAAGTTTAAAATGAACTTTTAGAAGTCCTTTCAGAAAGGATTTGGCACAACTTTTTCATCCTCAGAAAGATGGCCAGGCAGAGTGCATTATTCAAATAGTTGAGGATATCCTTGATTTTTTTAGGCAATTGGGATGATCACATACCTCTCATTGAGTTTTCTAATAATAACACCCACCATTCTAGTATCAAGATGGCACCGCACGAGACGCCGTATGGGTGAAGGTGTAGATCACCAATTGGTCGGTTCAAAGTTGGTGAAGTGGAGTTGTTAGGACCCGATTTGGTCTATCAGACTATAGAGAAAGTGAATTTGATTCAAGAGTATTTGAAGAAAACTCAGAGCCGCCAAAAGTCCTATTCGATCGTGAGGCATAGAGACCTAGAGTTTCAAGTTGATGGTTGGGTGTTTCTGAAAGTTTTGCTTATGAAAAGCATTATGAGATTTGGGAAGAAGGGGAAGCATAATCCCTGCTATGTTGGGTCATATAGAATCTTGTGAAGGACCAGTCAATTTGTTTATAAGTTGTAGTTGCTACCAGAATTAGCGGTGGTACAACCAGTATTTCATACGTCATGTTATAACATTCAATTTTTTCTAGTATTTAGATACTCATGTCAGTTCAGTACTCAGGTACTCATGTCAGCAATACTCAGATACTCATGTCAGTTCAGTACTCAGATACTCATGTAAGTTCAATACTCAACTACTCATGTCAGTGTAACGACCCGACCGCTAATTCTGGTTGACCAAGTGGGCAACTGCTGTGAATAGAGGCCATTATTCTGAGTGTTTGGATTGTGTGGTATATCGTATGGTTTCACCGGAGGTTGTAGGTATGGGTTATTACAGCTGGTTCGGGCTTATTCTGAGTATAGATGTGAGGTTCTGATCTTGTGTATGATTTCGGAAAGTGCAAAGTGGTTCTACGGTTGATGGTTTAGATGGACTGTGATATTTCAGCTATATTGTGCTATCCGACCTATGTGAGATAGGGTGACGTGGGATCACCCCGGGTATATGCTTGGTAAGGTCATTTAGCTATTGGTTGGCTTCTAGGACAACTCTGGGTACGCTCGAGGACAAGCGTTTGTTTAAGTTGGGGAGGATGTGACGACCCGATCCGTCGTCTCATGTGTTATTGCCCAGTTTCCCCCATTTCATGCTTCTTCATGTTCCGTTATCGGTTTGTGGTATGTTAGAGTTGATTTGGATTGGTTTTGATAAGAAATAAGACACTTAGTCTCTTTGAGGAAAGCTTAAGTTGGAAAAGTCAACCGAATGTTGACTATTGAGTTAGAGGGCTCGGATGTGATTTTTGGTGATTCGGTTAGCTTCGGGGGATGATTTGTGACTTAGGAGCGTGATCGGAATTGATTTTGGAGGTCCGGTGTAGAATTAGGCTTGAATTGGCGAAGTTAGTATTTTGGCAAAATCCGGTTGATAGGTGAGATTTTGATCCGAGAGTCGGAATGGGATTTTAAGAGTTACTGTAGCTTCGTTGGGTGATTTTGGATATGTGTGCAAATTTTCAGGTCATTCGGACATCGTTTGATCGGGTTTTTGATCGAATGCGTTTTTAAGAAGTTTTTAATGAACTTAGGCATGAATCCGATGAGAATTGATAATTTTAGTGTTGGTTGATGTGTTGTGATGATTGGAACAAGTTTGGGTAATGTTTTAAGACACGTTGGTGCTTTTTGTTGAGGTCCCGGGGGCCTCGGGGTGAGTTCGGGTGGTTAAACGGAGAGTTCTTGAAGTTTGTTCCCGGTTCATATTGCTGGTATCAGGTATTTTTGCTTATGCGGAAATGGGCCATTGAAGCGGTTCAGCAGAAGCGAGTTATAGGTCGCAAAAGCGGTTCGTGGTCTGGTAGGGTGGTTCCGCAGAAGCGGAATGAGGTTCGCATCAGCGGGTCCGCAGGAGCGGACGGTTAACCGCAGAAGCGGTTTGGGTCTTAAGAGGGAGTTTCGCAGAAGCAAAATTTGAGCCGCAAAAGCGGAACTGGAATTTTAAATGAAAATCCGCAAAAGCGGGAAATTGGCCGCAAAAGCGGTCCCGCCTAAGCGGAAGGGAGATCGCAGAAGTGAAAGTCGACTGGTGGCAGAAGGGTTTTTATTGGATATTTCATCCGCGAGTTCAACCATTTTTCCTCCATTGTTGAGCGAACTTGAGAGTATTGGACGGGGATTTTGAGAGTTTTGACTGGGAATCGATTGGAGGTAAGTCCCTTGGCCTAATTATTCAAGTTTATGGTAGAATTAACATGTAAATTGGTGGAAATTCATAAAAAATTGGGCAAGTTAGGGCTTGAGAAATTATAAGTTAAAAATGGAATTTGGAGGGTCAAATGGACTCCGATTTTGGTAAATTTGATATGTATAGACTCTTGGCGAGACGAGGAATCCAGTAATGTGAGTTTTGCGAGAAGTGGGCCCGGGGATAGGGTTTTGCTAGTTTCGAGATTTTTGTTATATTTTGATTGTTTTTGATTGGGTATTGTTCCCTTGGCATAGTGTGATGTATTCGCTCTGATTTTGGTTAGATTCGACGTGCGAGGAGGCCGAATTGAGGGGAAAAGGCATCGCGAGCTTGAGATTTCTCGGGTTCGAGGTGAGTAATACTTGTAAATGATATCCTGAAGGTTTGAAACCCTGGATTTGCACATCATAGTGCTGTATTGAGGTGACTTGCACGCCAGATAGCGAGCGTAGGGTAGAGCACCATTGGGGATTGTGACTTGGTCCATCCCGATCGATGAAATTACTACGTATTTAACTGAAACTACTTGTTATCATCATGATTTGGGTTGATTGCCATATTTTGGGCTTCGTGCCGATTATTTGAATCCCTCAGGGATTGATATCACTGATTTTGCATTACTTTGCATGTTATTTGATCTCGGTCCAGGGTTTAAATACTGTTTTGCAAATTCGGCCATTTTTCATGATTTGAAAACTTAAACAACATATTATTGATATTTTGAGCTGAGAACTGTTATTTGAATATTTCCCAAGTGGCTTATGTGCATTTCTGGACTGAGCATGGATCGGGCTGCACGTCGCAACACTGCGATATTGATATTGCGCTTGGGCTGTAGGAGCCCCTCCGGAGTTTGAACCCCTACAGTGAGCGCGGGTACCCAAATGGATCGGACTGCGTGCCGCATCGGTCATATGCATTGCATTGCATTCATGCATTGGTTCCTGTTTGTACTACGTGTCATGACATTCAGCACTCTCATGTCATTGGCATCCATGCTACTTCTTGCATTGTTTACCAGATACCCTGGTGTTATTTGTTGGTAGAGTGTTGTGCCCGAGGGGCTGACTTATGTGCTTACTTGCACTATCTAATATCGCCCATTCATATGCTTGACTGTTGAAAAAAGGATATTTTCAAAGGAGTTTTTAAGTGAACCATATATTTCTAAAGGATTTTCACAGTTTTACTGTTTTCTCAAAGGGTTGTACTGTCCTATATAGTATGATGGAGTGCTCTTACGTGATTTCTTGCCGCTCAGTTATTATTTACTCTTATTACTAACTGAGTTGGAGTACTCACTTTACTCCCTGCACCTCGCGTGCAGTTGCAGGTATTGTTCACCCGGTAGCGGGTTATCAGCTGATTGAAGGAATTACTATTGAAGCTGAGCAAGGTGACTGCCAGCGTTCGCGGCACCGGACGTTGTCTTTAGAATTTAGGAATTTATTTCTTGTATATTATTGGCCCTGTAGTTATGTCTAGGTTTTCTTTAGATGCTCGTGACTTGTGACACCCCGGTCGGGTTGTGTTGGGTTGTAAATACTAGTTATTATTGTCGTTAAGCTGTATTTATCTATTCATTTATGTTTAATAATTGTTAAAAAAACGATTGAGTTAGTTGGCTGGCCTTGTCTTCACGAGAGGCGCCATCACGACCGGGTTTGGAAATTGGGTCGTGACAATTAGTCCAATACTTAGATATTCATGCCAACTTA
Source organism: Nicotiana glauca (assembly GCA_026770625.1). Taxonomy (NCBI): domain Eukaryota; kingdom Viridiplantae; phylum Streptophyta; class Magnoliopsida; order Solanales; family Solanaceae; genus Nicotiana; species Nicotiana glauca. The sequence goes on from MDKF010124889.1 coordinate 10,851, forward strand.
GTGCTCAGATATTGATATTAGTTCAATACTCAATTATTCGTTTCAGTTCAATATTCAGATATCCATGTTAGTTCAGTATTCATGTATCCATGACAGACCAATATTCAGTCAATGCAGTAGTCATTCAGTTCAGTAATCATATATTCATTATGTTTAGTATGCAAGTGTCAATGAAAGTTTATGTTTCCACCAGACCCGTTTAAGGTTCAGAGTTAGCGGAAGATACAGTCAAGACAATCATTCGAGGATGAATGATCCCATGGTGGAGATAATGTAAAATCCCGTACATTCGGACTAGGTGTGGATATATTAAATGGGCATTAATTTGATATTTTAGACATATGAAGTCCTAGCGGGATGATTATGGGTAAAAATATTGTTTTGGAATCAAGACAGAGAGTGAGATGCATAAGATTCGACAAAATCGACTAAGATTGCAGAAAGTCCGCCTTCCAGCAGGAGTTGAAATGTGTAAGTAATATGGGAAAACTCAAAACAATAAAGTTGTAGTAAATTGAAATATATTTCCAGCGATATATTGTGGAGTCCAAACGAAGCTCTGTGCAAAATGTTATGCCCATTTTACAGAACGGTGCGTAACCTCCGCGTTCTGCCGTGTTTGACCGTGACCGTGGTCGTGACGCAGTGCCCTAGCTATTCACCGTGGTGGGGACCGCATTCAGGCTTACTGGTACGCGGTGGCCGACTTGGGAAGTCATTTTTTAGCCATATTTCGTCCCCCACAGCCCCAAAACATAAAAACTTGCTCTAGAAAGGAAAACTCTCAAAAACCTAACTCCTTAAGGGTCCCTCCATCACCCAAGGTAAGTTCTAATGGTGATTCTAAGTTAATTTCAATTTTCAACATATTATTAATATGGGTAAACCCTCCATATTATTCGATATTCGATTGGGACATCATTGGTTAGAGAAGGTACCCTAGAACTCGTATTCAAGGGGATTGAACTTCAAAGAGGTAATGTCTTCACCCTCTAATTGATTCTAGCATTGGTTTAATGATTATAAACCCTAGTTCATGAGATATGAGTTGGTGGGTTTAATAGAAAAGTATGAAGGACTATAGGTTTGGGGTGTTGATTGTTGATTATTGGTTAAAGGTGTTGTTTACCTTATAAGTGATAAAGAATAATGTTGATTATAACTATTTGAGACTTTAGAATTTATCTAGGAACAAGAGAATGGGTTATTGGGTGTAGAGAAACCATTAATAAGGACTATGATGCTTTATGTCACCAAGTATTTGAGAAAATGCCTAAGTAACCAAAACACGAGTATTATTGCTAATATGGAATCCCTTTGACTTGTATTGATTTAGATTAAAGTTCAAAGGGTTGGCGAATGTTGTATTATGCTCAAGAGTAGGAAGCTAAGGTATGTGAGACTAACTCTCTATGTTTGGGAATGTTAATGATTCTCCCTACATTACGTTTCTTTTACGACGTTATTAGTTGCCTCAGAAATATGGTTTAGCCTAGTTCCTTGAATAGTTGTAGAACTTCTATTCTATAGCTTCGTAACTCGTTCATGACTTTCATTCTAAACGTTGTGAGCTCAGTGCGTATTCAATATAGACTTAGGTTTGATGCCCCCGAGTCTTAGTATAGATTACTCAGTATGTCATGATCAGTTGAAGTTTCAGTATTTGTAATTAGTTCAAGAATACATAACTAGTCTAGTCCTATTCAGTATTCTAGTATTATGTAACTCAGTGTGATCCAATATTTCAGTATCATGTAACTCAGTGTTATTTAGTATTTCACTATCATGTATTGCAGTATGATTCTCAGTTCCTGAATGTTGAACACCTGTATTTGGGCCTGAGGCCATAGTTTATATACTTTATGCATACTTGGGCCTGAGGCCATAGTTTATGCTTTATGCATTTTTGGGCCTGAGGCCGTAGTTATGTATACGTATACTTGGGCCTGAGGCCGTAGCTTGTGCACATATATATTGGGCCCGAGGCCGTAGCTTATTCAGATAAACAGGTTATTCATCATTCAGAAGAGGGAGTATTCATATGCTTACTTCCTTTGTTCAAATTAATTATCAGTTATCATTTCAGTTATCAATTATCATTTCAGTTACCAGTTACCAGTTTAGTTATCAGTTATCAGTTATCATTTCAGTTTCAGTTTCAATAGTTATCATTTCAGTTAGCAATTACCAATTCTCAGTTATCAGCTTTGTTTCAGTTTCAACATTTATAATTCTTTCTTTCAGTTGCTTTATATACCAGTGCAATTCAATTGTACTGACGTCCCTTTTACCCGGGGCCTGTATCTCACAATGCAGGTAATGATTTACAGGTTGATGATGATTAAGAGCGCTAGGATTCTCGTACCAGCTATTTGGTGATCCCTAGTTTTTCGGGGCATTATCATTACCTTATAGTCTTCAGTATTTCGGACTGTTAGTATTTTCAGTACTTCATTAGAGACTTGTTATACTAGAGTAACAGCTAGACAGAGTCTCAGGCTTTTCATGTTAAGCAATGTTGGCTACATATATGTTTCAGACTTGTTTTAGTATTTCCGCACTTTGATTTATATCATCTAAACTTTCAGTATATCAACATGCGTTAATTTATCTTTCGCATTCAGTATGTTATAATACCACATGTTAATTCAGTTAGCTAGTTGGTTCGCTCGGTCACATGTAGTCAGGCACCGAGTGTCGTGTTACGTCGAGGCCCAAGTTCGGGGCGTGACAATACTAGAAGAAATAACAAGTAATAGAAACTAAGCAGATATTAATAGGAGGGGAAGCATACTTATGGGGTTGCGAGATAAAGAGTCACAACAATAGAGGAATTTAAAAAACTAGAATAGCTTGAACCGGTAATAATTGGTAAATACAGCAACAGAAAGTGTACGGCATCACCCTTCGTGCTTTTACTCTCAACCTCACCAGATAAGCAATAATAGGAAACGTGCACTGCATCGCCCTTCGTGCTTTATCACTCAACCTCACCTTATAAATAATAGGAACATGCACGGCATCACCCTTCGTGCTTTATCACTCAACCTCACCATATAAATATTAAGAACGTGCACGGCATCACCCTTCGTGCTTTATCACTCAACCTTACCAAACAAGAAACATCAATAATAGAGATATGGTAATAACAACATCAAGTCTTACTTCAACACTTAGTGCCACAATACCAATCCCAACTTTGAGTCAATACTCAATCAAAACCAAACTCAGTAGAACATGATAGGAAATGACTCAACACATAGAATAGATAATGTAAACATGAATAGTATGATCGAGGATACAACAATTACAAGAATAAGACTTAATCCGCGTGCTATGACTCGAAAAAAACGTATAGATGCTCGTCACCTCACCTATATGTTGTACTCAACACACAAACACATAACAAATAAGCGTATAATACTTAATCCCTCAAGTTAAGGTCAGCCACGACACTTACCTCGCTTCCACGGCCAAACTCAGGCCTCAATCACCGCTTTTCTCTAGTTTCCACCTCCGAACCACTTGTATCTAGTCATAATTAACTTAATAACATCAATTATCGTTAAAGAAATCAATTCCAATGCATAATTATAAGTTTCTCAACATTTTTTCCAAAAAGTTAAAAACCAACCTCGGGCCCGCTTGGTCAAAACTCGAGGTTCGGACCAAAACTCATTCACCCATGAGCCCAAATATGTAATTAGTTTCGGAATCCGGTCCCAAATCGAGGTCTAAATTCTCAAAATTGCAAAATCCCCAATTCTTCCAAAAATCCCTATTTCTACCATGAAAGAACAAGATTTATGGCTAGAAATTTAACGGGTGTTGATGAAAATTGAAGTAAATTAGTTAAAGAACACAAACCTATGATTTGGTGTAGAAATCCCTCTTAAAAAATTGCCCTAGGTCGAGTTCTAGTGAAGAAGATATGAAAAATTTGAAGAAATCCCGTCTTTGGTTGTGTTTTAAAATCACTGGACAGGCTTTATTCGCGTTCGCGAGAGGCCTGTCGGGATCGCGATGCACTGCAGCCAGAATGGCCTTCGCATACGCGATGGTCTGTCCCCCCTTGACTATCGCGTTCGCGGGCCTAGGACCGCATTGGCATAGAACAACTCATGATTCCCAGCCCACCTCCATTTTACTCTTCGTGTTCGCGTGATGCGGTTGCGTTTGCAAAGAGCAACCCCCAGTGCTCTGCATTTGTGACCATGGCTACGCATTCGCTATGAATAAATGCAACCCCAACCCAGATTACACTTCGCGATCGCGAAGCACAAAATGCCTGAACACCAGAAGCAACAACTTATACCACATTTTCTTAGTATAAAACATCTCGTAGCCTATCATAAACTCACATGAGCCCTCGGGGCTACAGACCAAATATGCACACAAGTGTAACAACATTATACAAACTTGCTCGCGAGATCAAATCACCAAAATAACACCTAGAACTATGAATTTAGCACCAAATTGCATGAAAGTTTCAAGAATGTTCCAAAACTTCTATTTTCTCAACCAAAGGTCTGAATCACGTCAAATCCGTCCTGTTTCTCACCAAATTTTACAGATAAGGTATAAATATCATAACGAACCTGTATTGAGTTTTGGAACCACAATACGGACCCGGTATCAACAAGATCAATTATTAACCAAATTCTTAAAACCTTTATCATTTCAGTTTTACAATTTTCATCAAAAATTCATTTCTCGGGCTAGGGACCTTGGAATTCGATTTCAGGCATACGCCCAGGTCCCATATTTTACTACTGATCCACCGAGACCGTCAGAACACGGGCCCGTGTCCGTTTACCCAAAACATTGATCGAAGTCAACTAAAATAAACTTTTAGGCCAATATTTGTTGTTTCATACATTTTCCACATAAGGGTTTGCCGGAATCACGTCCGGACTGCACACGCAAATTGAGGATAAATAAAATAAGTTATTAAGGTCTCGGTACACGAAATTGAGTTCTAAAACATAAGATGACCCTCTGGGTCATCACAAATGTAACCCTAGTTTATTTCATAATCTCAAAAATATGTTCAAGTATTAATGAAGCCTAATCCATATCTTAATAACCTTGAAACTACAATCTTTCACATAACAGAAAATTGTAATCTCAAAAGGAATAACTAATATAGCCATTCTTGTTTCTAATCATAGCATTTATATAAGACACAATAAAAATTATGAGATCACGATCATCCACCCTAACATCTTTAAAAGTTGTATTTCACAAAATATTAAGGGAAAAGAATAACGAATAAATTATAAGTTGAGTGAAAAAATAAAATCCGTTTTTTGTTGTCAAACTGTTCCAATATGCCAAATAAGGGTCTGACACAATAGAGTCCTTGCCAATTCACACGAGACCTTCTCCTTGTTTGACTTTTTAGAGTAGCGCATTTTGACACGTTCTAGCCAACTTTGCAAGGTCAATTGCCGCTCCCTAGTATATCTCGTTTTGTAACGACGCATCAATGCCTTCGTGTTCTTATACTACGAGCGCAACTTATTTAGAGTAGCTGATAAGTATTACGTGCTAAAAAATATTTTTAAGTGATGAAACTGATTTTAAAAATAAGCAGTTACGTATTTGGATAAAAGTGTTGAAATTAATAATAAGCAGCTGAGAACCGGGTATACGAAGAGTTTTGTTTTAAAAAGAAGTATTTTAGGGAGAGAATAGTAAATATTTTGGTCAAACCTAAAGTGCTTATAAGCTGAAATTTGATAAGTTGGGGAAGACCAACTTATGGCTTTTGGCTTATTTTTGACTTATAAGCACTTAACTTATAAGCACTTTTAATTTTACCAAACGCGTAGATAAGCCAAAAAGTGCTTATAAGCCAGTTTGACCAGCTTATAAGCTTAGCCAAACACCCTCTACGTCTTTTCAGTTCCTCTACTTCCACTCCTTGACTTCATCTTTTTGCAATTGCATTTTAAAATTTGATAAGCCAATATTCACATTTTTTTTGGTCACTCTCATCTGAAGAGAAAAACTACTTATTTTGTGTTGTACCTGTAGAGAAATTTTGCAGTTGCTTTTGCTCCCTTTTTCTCTCAGTCTCATGGAAGGCCACTATTTCAAAAAGGCACAATCATACTTAGATGACGTATTATCTGAAGAATAGTATAAATTAATTAAAGAGTACCTAGGAATTAAGTCAAGAAGTATTTTAAACATTACGTAGTAACTAATTTTAAGGGTTGAAGTAAATTTGATGTTTTTATTTATTTTATACTAATAAATAATTTATTTTAGAAGGATATTTTGATAATTCAACTTTTAAATATTAGGATTCCCACTTTTAATATAAAATGTAGACAATTTATACTTAAATTACTTTAAAATAATTGTAATTAACTCATTTTATATTATGCATTGGTCGGTAACATGAAAAAAAGGTAGAAAACTTTATACAACAAGTCAAATTATGTTGATCATGAAAATAGTTTACTTTGTCAATATATTTAATATAGTATGTATATAAAATATATGTATGTGTGTGCGTGTATATATATATATATATATATATATATATATATATATATATATATATATATATATATATATATATATATATAATTTAAATGCATTTTTATTTTCGGAGGTTTTTTCATAAGTGCTTATATTTTGCTGGTTTAAGTATTGAAAAAAATGCAATATTAAATAAAAATTGAGTTTTTTTGTTTCATTTATAAATTCGAGACATGAACATAGTAGATATATAAAAATGCAATATAGAACACTTAAGTTTAATAAGTGTTTCCTCTCGCTTCTGTCTCTCTCTCAGCACATGATGCGTGCTCGTGGTTGTCGATGCCCCCTTTTTCTTCTTTAAGAGGCGAAATCGAGTTTACGATATTTTTGGAGGACAAATCTTTTCCCTTTTAGGAATTGGGTTTTTAGAATTGAAGAGTCGCCACCTAATGATTAAAAGGGTTTTTGAGTTGGAAAACCAGAGTTTGGGTAAGGGCTAGAAATTATCTCGAGGGGAAGGTGTTAGACACCCCTCAAGATCCACTAGTATGGTTCCGGCCATGTTACATTGTGACTTCACATAATCAAGTAGACAATCAAAGATTCAAATATACAACATTGCAAATAAGCTAAAAAGAGCTTTGAAGGTAAGTAGGGAAGGAAGAGACTTATGAAAAAATTTGAATAGTTTTACAAGAAGAGATGAAAACAAATAAAGGGAGAGGGGTCCTAGGTTTATGATTAATATAGATCATCAATGCAATATCCAGTAATCGTGCCTCAAAAGGGTTACATGAGATATTAGTGCATCGGTCATCATCTCCATATTCTACCTTTCTCACCCCGTAGAGGTTATTAAACGCATGAGTTGGTCACGAATACTTATTGCGTGCTATTACCCGTCACGTCCTATAAGTCCTGGAGGGTATTTAGGACCACTATTCCTACGTGGTAGGGACTAGGCTGAACCCTTAGGTTTAAAGGTTAAAACGCTAAGCGACATACATAACAAATAGGACTGCACATAAGGGAACATACCCTCTACAAGTTAACACATAATTAGCACGTCTCAAACACATTCAAGGTCTCAAAGATAGGAGTTTTTTTACAAAAAAGGAATAGGTAACAATAGTTGAGTTAGTGAAAAAAACCGTTAAAGCATGGTTTTAAAAATAAAGTAGTGACAGTAGTTTAACGAGGTGCAGGACAAGTAAAATAGTACGATTCTGGGCAGAGAATGGAAACCCAGTATTTTGAAAACATAAAAATCAGAAACTCAGAGAGAGTAATAGATGCACCATTTCAAAATCGTTTCCAGAAAGAGCAGGATTTTTTAATAAAAACAGAGTGAACTTCAGAGAGTTAAAATAAGAATGGGAGCGGCAGAGTTCAAAATTAAAAGAGGCTAGTTAATCTTAAACTGGTAACAACATGCTGAATCGATTCTTATTAGGCCTAAAGTTTTCCTAGGCGTCATATACATTGTCTGATTATCTTAAAGAGTGGACATGCATATTTGATTCTGATTTTTTCTAAGGTACGCATGATACAGTACTTGCAGAAGTGTTTTTAAACCACTTAGCCATATTTTAGCAAGGTTATTAGACTAACATGCTAATTAACCACTGTAATTCAAACAGATAAGAAGTCCTAAGGACAAGATATCTAATGCACATAGGATTACCTAAAACATGGTTTCTAATATGCCAATGCAGTAATGACAGTTTATTTGGCTTGTTATTAATTAATTAGAATTATGAAGTGAGTGCAGTAACATACTGAGAGTGAAAGACCTAAAACTTCTAACATATGAAATGCATGTCCTAAGCAGGTTATCTATTGCGCAAATAGGTAAATAAAAACTTATAAATATGTTTTCTACCCATTAAAATAAACATGCATACCCCTACCCCCATATTCACTATTCATCCCCCAATCATTCATTTATAAATTATTACAAAACAATAGTATCTGAATTACAATAATAAGTAACAAAAAATAAGAAGTTATTCTATAGGGAGCCTTTAATCAGGCCCAGTCTTCCAACCTCACTCCCTTCGAGTTTCACAGCCTTTGCCATGGTCTAGGTGCGGCAAAGCTCCCTAGGGCCCCATTGGGTCCCTGGCCAATACCAGCACCTAAACACTTAGTAGAATGCGGGACAGGTGCAGTGTGGGATTACCAGCCGTGTGTGTCAAAGTTCAGTGAGTACTCAGGGGTACCTAAAGCAATGCTCACACGAAGGGGGTAGAACCTATTCTCTACGAGTAGTGTGAAGTGCAGGAAGGAGTAGTTTAAAAGAGTTTTCAAAACAAGGGATTTGTTTTTTTTTTAAAATAGCAGAAGCACTAGTTACAGTAGTTCAACAGCATTGGATTGCATACAAGGATCACGGGAAAGGGAACATATAGATCACACAATGCTAAAGGAGATACAGAGACTTATGAAAGCTCACTGAAGCATGACTACACAGAATCAGAAGATTCAGGGGACAAAGAAATGGTCAAGCTTATACATAATACTTAGACAATAGCAGGGGTACAGTTATAACAGTTAAGATAAACAACAGTTAAAAGCATGTAAATCAAGAAGGACATATAAAGTGCCAGGGATCAGGGGAATTAGGAAGTGGTAAAGTTTAGGCATGACAATGTACAACAATAAGATACAGGCATAGCAAGTAGAAGTTAGGGATAGACAACAGTCATATTATAGACTTAGCATGTAACTGAAAAGAGATAAGACATGGTAAAGTACTAAAACAGAAGAATCAATTGCATGTTGAGCAGTAGAAGCGTAAATAGAAGAAAATCAGGAAGATAATGAACTGAAACAAGAATAAACACATTGATTGGAGGCTTGAAGATCAATTAGGACATACCAGTAAGATAGCAAGAGTAGGACGCAAAGACAAAGTGATAACACAATATTAGCCTTGGCTTACAGCCGGCTAATAATAGGCAAGAGCAGTGAACAACAATAGAGCAAAAGGAGAAAGAGAGAAAGAGCACAAGAGAATGTAGAATTGAGATTATTCACTGATGTCTCTTTTTGATAATGAAAGAGTAGAGTATTTATAGTTCTGAAAACGAGTAGAAAAATAAGGTAAGAAGTAAAGTGTAGTATAATTATAGAAGTAAATACAATTAGAATCCCAATCAATGTAAGTACTCCCCTTTAGTTGGGGAGTCCTAGTTCAAACGGCTACCATAGTGACAAATAAGGAAAGAGAACTAATTGAAAGACTAATTTCAATCATACAGAGAGTAGTAAAGAATAAGGCATGTGATTAGGACCAGGTACAGAACATATGAATTAAGGAAAGTAAGAATCAATTGGCGACATGCTTGCATATAAAATACGGCAGAGTATCATTCTGAAAATCAGTAAGAGATCCCCCGGTATCGCAGGGAATCAATTATCAGTTAAGGTAGATGTCAACAAGTAAGGAAATACACAAAATCAATAAAGAGTGTTAAGGCAAGTATCACAGTTAAAGGAAAATACACAAAATCAGTAAAGAGTTCTAAGGCAAGTATCATAGTTAATACACAAAAGGATTAATACAAGTAACAAGCAACAAACCGTAGGAATCATCAAGCATTTAAATAGCAGTCACGCGATTAACACGGAGAAGTACTCATAGAATAGAAGGAATTAAAGGTCAAAACAATGAATCAATACAGGAGTTGCAGAGAACATATAGATGCATAGTCAAGTAGCAAAGAAATAATCCAGAATACCTAGGGTTTTATCAATACTCGTTAGAATAACATAAAATTAGGAGATAATAGCTTAAACACAGTAGAGACATTTAAAAAAAAGGTAAATAGAGGAAACCTTTCTGAAAACAGGGTCGAGAAACCCTAGTTTCAAATAGGAGACAAAGATGCTTAAAACTTGATCATTTGTAAAGATCGAGTAAAGACAGGTTTAAAACATGAAGGAGTGAGTCACAAAACCATTAAAATACAGTCAGGTTTTTAAGAGACTTGGGTCGAGGTTAGGGTTTTCTAAGAAAACAGAGGAAGTAGGGATAACCTGGTCGTGAAATTCAGGAACCATAGTGATTAGAGCACCATCGAGTCAAAACTCGTCGGAGAAAGACCGGAAACAAACCAAGCGAAGCTTCAGTGACTGACTTGTATGGTGGAGGCTTCTGGAGTCTCAAGGATAGAGGGAATCGGCGAGATAAGGTTTAATGGTGACCGGTGGTCGAAAGAGGTGAGGTTGGAGGTGGCCGGAGAGATGGTGAAGGCCATCAGAGAAGAAGAAGATTCTAGAAAGAAGGAGGAGAGGAAGAGACGAAGTAGATAGAGAGACCGGTCTCGAAGGCTGAGGGGTCGGGGGGGAGGGGGGTAGTTAGGATTTAATTAAGGAAAATAGATCTGGGTCGTTGATCTTATTTGATCAACGACTCAGATTGATTTGGAGCTGGGCCGGGTTTTTTTTTTTAGAAATTGGGCTGGGGGATTTGGATTGGGTATTGGGTTAATTTAAAATCTGATGGGGTGGGTTAAATTGGGATAAAATTGAAAAAATAAAGGGCTATGTGTTAAATAGTCAATTTTCCTCTTTTATTTTATATAAAATAGTTAAAATTATTTTAAAAACAAATTAAAGGCACTGAATTAATCAATAACGTATAAATATTAATCTAAAAATACTAAAAATGATTTCATAATTGTAAAATGTTATTAATTGTAAAACAGGCTATAATTGTAATTATATAATTTAGCTTAAAAAATACCAAACAAATATGTAAAAATATGAAAAAATTATCGTAATTATATCTTGGTGTAAATATGAGAATGAAAATAAATTATTTACCAAAAATGGTAGTCTGGAAATAATTATTGAATTTTATACTATTAAAATAGATAATAAATTAATTTTAAAATCTTTAAAAATAAGGGAAAAATATCAAAATTCTTGGGCATGCTTATATATGCATGTACATGCTATTTTGAGAATATTTTGAGTATATAAAATACATAGGAAAAAATTAGGTATCAACAGCTGCCCCTCTTTACCCGAGAAGGATGAAAGAGTTGTCGGGTAAAGATATGATGGCCAATTTTGAGCGAAAGAAATGATTTGAAAGGTTTTGACCGAGCTCTGGCTCCTGAGCTGCCTACATATCCCTGGTCTTACAGGAATCAGGTCATATGTAGTTCGGAAATCCGTCGGCGGAACATGCCGATGGAGATTTCGAAAGACGGACGCGATATTCAGGTTGGGAAGGACGGTCAGGGATTGATAGGCTGCGGGAACCGGAGCGAGATCGCTCCTGCTGTGATTGTCGTTTCTAGCCGGTGTACCTGCAAATAAGCAATACGAACATATATTGTGCATAAATTTAAACGTGATGCAGGTTCCCGTTGGACTATGAATGTTGTCTTTGGACGGTAGGATGACGTCCAAAGACCATGACGTCCTGGGCCATGAAGTGTATAATAGAGGATTCGCAGGCTATGAAATATTGTTCGCGGGCTATGATAATGATGCCTCCGAACTATGATGCCTTTGAATAATGATATGCAAAAGATAAAAGTAGGGTCCTCAGGCCATGGCATGGCATTCTCGGGCTATGAAAATGGTGCCTCTGAACAATGACGCCTTTGAATGACTTGGCGATCTTTTAGCTTATGAAAATGTAGAACTTGGCGATCTTTCAGCCCATGCAAGACTTAAATAAAGTTGGCAATATTTTAGCCGATGTAACGATTTAAATAAAGTTAGCGATATTTCAACCGATGTAAAGTGTAAACATAGATGGCGATTTTTCAGCCGATTGCAAGACTCAAATAAAAGGTGGCGGTATTTCAGCCATGCAAGAGATAAAGTGGCGATATTTCAGCCTTACAGGATTTAAATAAAGTTGGCGATCTTTCAGCCATGCGGGTGGAGATAATGCTTAGTCGCGGAAGGCAGAAAGGTAGCCTTATGCAATACGAGGAAAATGCAGATGGAGACAATGCTTAGTCTCGGAAGGCAGAAATGTAGCCTTATGAAATGCAAGGAAATGCAGATGGAGACAATGCTTAGTCTCGGAAGGCAGAAAAGTAGCCTTATGCAATGCAAGAAAATGCAGATGGAGACAGAGCTTAGTCTTGGAAGGCAGGAAGGTAGCCTTATGCAATGCAAGAAAATGCAGATGGAGACAGAGCTTAGTCTTGGAAGGCAAAAAGGTAGCCTTATGCAATGCAAGAAAATGCATATGGAGACAATGCTTAGTCTCGGAAGGCAAAAAGGTTATGCAATGCAAGAAAATGCATATGGAGACAATGCTTAGTCTCGGAAGGCAAAAAGGTAGCCTTATACAATGCAAGAAAATGCAGATAGAGACAATGCTTAGTCTCGGAAGGCAGAAAGGTAGCCTTATGCAATGCAGAGAAATGCAAGTGAAGACAGAGCTTAGTCTTGGAAGGCAGAAAGGTAGCCTTATGCAATAAAGGTGAATAGTAACGAAAGCTCTTAGCTGATAGCTGATAGTTGATTGCGTCGTTGTGGCTGCTCGGGATGTCATGTGCGGATAGCACTTATAAGTAAGTGATGGTTCTGATAGTTGTACTCCTGAAAAAGTATGATTATGTAATTGTATCAGATGATTTTATGTCTTGGGGTGCCTGCATTCAAAGAAAAATTGTGAATTTTGTAAAGGGGGAAGGTTAGTTCGTCCTCCCATGGAATTCGCTTGTCCTACTCGGCTCTTGCTTTCATTGGGGGTAGCATTACTAAACAAAGAAATTTTGATAATAGCCACGCATGATATAGTAAAGAATATGATGTAACTACATAATTTAAAATGATTTTCTTTTAGATGAACCGACGACTGCGATGCGGTTCAAGATATTGCAACCTCTCTCTTCCAAATTTTGGGGTCCTCCTCAAAATTCTAACCCAGTTTACTGGTCTGGTGCTTCCGACGGCTACGTGCGATGACTGGCTGAAAATCAACTTCGAAATTTTGAGGGCCCTCCTCAAAATTCTGCCCCAGTTTCCAATATCGGGGGAAATGAAAATTTTATTGAATTGTGACCGAGCCCATAAGGCTGCCTACGTATCCCCTCTTAAATGGGAATGAGGTCAGATGTAGTTCAAATTACATCATATAAGGAAGTATAAAGATTACACATAGTAAAGCTTGACTGCATCTGAATTGATTGGCTTTGTCCAGACTTTTCCATCCATTTCTACAAGTTTGAGGGCTCCTCATGTTAGAACCCGGTGAACTATGTATGGTCCCTGCCAGTTGGGAGAGAATTTTCCTTTGGCTTCATCCTGGTGTAGAAAGATTTTCTTTAACACCAACTGCCCTAGTGTGAATTGTCTCGGCTTGACTTTTTTGTTGAAGGCTCTGGACATTCTGTTCTGATACAATTGACCATGGCAAACTGTATTTATTCTTTTCCTATCTATTAGAGCTAGTTGCTCGTGGCGGCTTTTTACCCATTCTGCACCACTGATCTCTGCTTCCTGTATGATTCTTAGAGATGGAATTTCTACCTCAGCGGGAATGACTTCGTGTAGCACTTATAAGTAAGTGATGGTTCTGAGAGTTGTACTCCTGAAAAAGTATGATTATGTAATTGTATCAGATGATTTTATTCTTTTCCTATCTATTAGAGCTAGTTGCTCGTGGCGGCTTTTTACCCATTCTGCATCACTGATCTCTGCTTCTTGTATGATTCTTAGAGATGGAATTTCTACCTCAGCGGGAATTTCTTCCTGTAGCACTTATAAGTAAGTGATGGTTCTGAGAGTTGTACTCCTGAAAAAGTATGATTATGTAATTGTATCAGATGATTTTATGTCTTGGGGTGCCTGCATTCAAAGAAAAATCGTGAATTTTGTAAAGGGGGAAGGTTAGTTCGTCCTCCCGTGGACTTCGCTTGTCCTACTCGGCTCTTGCTTTCATTGGGTGTAGCGTCACTAAACAAAGAAATTTTGATAATAGCCACGCATGATATAGTAAAGAATATGATGTAACTACATAATTTAAAATGATTTTCTTTTAGATGAACCGACGACTGCGATGCGGTTCAAGATATTGCAACCTCTCTCTTCGAAATTTTGGGGTCCTCCTCAAAATTCTACCCCAGTTTACTGGTCTGGTGCTTCCGACGGCTACGTGCGATGACTGGCTGAAAATCAACTTCGAAATTTTGAGGGCCCTCCTCAAAATTCTGCCCCAGTTTCCAATATCGGGGGAAATGAAAATTTTATTGAATTGTGACCGAGCCCATAAGGCTGCCTATGTATCCCCTCTTAAACGGGAATGAGGTCAGATGTAGTTCAAATTACATCATATAAGGAAATATAAAGATTACACATAGTAAAGCTTGACTGCATCTGAATTGATTGGCTTTGTCCAGACTTTTCCATCCATTTCTACAAGTATGAGGGCTCCTCATATTAGAACCCGGTGAACTATGTATGGTCCCTGCCAGTTGGGAGAGAATTTTCCTTTGGCTTCATCCTGGTGTAGAAAGATTTTCTTTAACACCAACTGCCCTAGTGTGAATTGTCTCGGCTTGACTTTTTTGTTGAAGGCTCTGGACATTCTGTTCTGATATAATTGACCACGTCAAACTGTATTTATTATTTTCCTATCTATTAGAGCTAGTTGCTCGTGGCGGCTTTTTACCCATTCTGCATTACTGATCTCTACTTCCTGTATGATTCTTAGAGATGGAATTTCTACCTCAGCGGGAATGACTGCCTCGATACCATAAACCAACGTATAGGGAGTCACCCCGGTTGATGTGCGAACTGTGGTACGGTACCCCCATAAAGCAAATGATAGCTTTTCGTGCCACTACTTATGTTTCTCTATCATTTTCCTTAGTATCTTCTTGATGTTCTTATTGGCCTCTTTTACAGCTCCATTCATCTGAGGTCTGTAAGCTGTAGATTTCTTGTGCTTAATCTTGAAGGTTTCACACATCGCTTTCATCAGGTCACTGTTGAGATTGGAACCATTATCAGTAATGATTGACTCTGGGATGCCGAACTGGCAAATGATACGGTCGCGAACAAAGTCCACCACAACTTTCTTGGTTACTGCCTTATATGATGCCGCTTCAACCCATTTGGTGAAATAATCAATTGCCACTAGAATGAACCTGTGCCCGTTTGATGCGGCAGGCTCGATAGGTCTGATGACATCCATTCCCCAAGCGGCGAACGGACATGGCGATCTTGTTGTATTAAGCTCATTAGGAGGCACCGTTGTCATATCCGCATGTATCTGACAGTGATGGCATTTTCGGACATACTGGATGCAGTCCATTTCCATAGTCATCCAAAAATATCCAGCTCAGAGTATTTTCTTGGCCAGGACAAAACCATTCATATGCGTGCCACAGGTTCGTGCATGAACCTCTTCTAACAACCTGGATGCTTCATTTGCTTCGACACACCTTAGTAATCCCAAGTCGGGAGTCTTTTTATACAGAATTCCTCCGTTGTGAAAGAAGTGATTGGATAACCTCCGCAATGTGCGCTTTTGAGTAGCGTTTGCAAGTTTTGGGTATTCTTCTATCGCCAAATATTTCTTGATGTCATGAAACCATGGTTTTCTGTCGGCTTCTTCCTCGACATGAGCACAGTAAGCTGGTTGATCATGGTTTTTTACCGGGATAGGATCAATGAAGTTCTTATCTGGATGCTGAATCATGGATGATAGAGTGGCCAATGCGTCGGCGAACTCATTCTGGACTCTGGGGACATGTCGGAATTCTGTCTTTGTGAACCTCTTCCTCAACTCCTGTACATGATGCAAATACGGGAGTATCTTGGAGTTCTTGGTTGCCCATTCTTCTCGGACCTGATGTATGAGCAAATCTGAATCCCCGATCACTAGTAACTCCTGAATGTTCATATCAATGGCTAGCTTGATCCCTAAGATGCAGGCTTCGTATTCGGCCATGTTATTGGTGCACGAGAACCTGAGCTTGGCAGACACCGGATAATGCTGACCTATTTTTGATACTAGAACTGCTCCTATGCCAACTCCTTTGAAGTTTGCTGCTCCGTCAAAGAACATTCTCTAGCCATCATAGGATTCTGTGATGTCTTCTCCTATGAAAGAGACCTCTTCATCAGGAAAATACGTCTTTAGAGGCTCGTATTCTCTGTCCACGGGATTTTCGGCAAGATGATCTGCCAGTGCTTGTCCTTTAATTGCCTTCTGAGTTACGTAGACAATATCAAATTTACTCAGCAGGATTTGCCATTTGGCTAGCTTGCCCATGGGCCTGGGATTTTGGAAAATATACTTCAGCGGATCCATTATCGATATGAGATAAGTAGTATAGGCACAAAAATAATGCCTCAACTTCTGAGCTACCCAAGCCAAATCACAACAGGTGCATTCTAATAGAGAGTATCGGGCCTCGTATGGAGTGAACTTCTTGCTGAGGTAATAGTTGGCTTGCTTCTTTCTCCCTATTTCGTTGTGTTGCCCCAGAACACAACCGATTGCTCCGTCCAATACTGCAAGGTAGAGCAATAGCAGTCTACCCGGTTTAGGCTAAACCAGAACTGGCGGCGTTTATAGGTATTCCTTGATTCTGTCGAAGGTTTTCTGACAATCATCGGTCCATTTGGTAGCGGCATCTTTCTTCAACATCTTAAAGATGGGCTCACAAATAACAGTGGATTGAGCTATGAACCGGATGATATAGTTGAGTCTCCCCAAGAAACTCATGACCTTTTTCTTATTCTTTGGCAGTGGCAATTCTTGAATGGACTTAACCTTTGTTGGATCCAGCTCTATTCCTCGGCGACTTACGATGAACCTAAGCAACTTTCCAGCAGGAACCCTGAATGCGCACTTGGTGGGATTCAGTTTCAGATTGTACCTCCTCAGTCTGTTGAAGAATTTCCTCAGATCTTTCATATGGTTGGTGGCTCTCTTGGATTTGATGATGACTTCATCTACATATACCTCGATCTCTTTGTGTATCATGTCATGGAAAATAGTAGTCATGGACCTCATGTAGGTGGCCCCAGCATTCTTTAACCCAAACGGCATCATCTTGTAACAATACATCCCCCATGGCGTAATAAAAGCCATTTTCTCAGCGTCTTCCTCATCCATCCATATTTGATGATACCTAGCAAAACAATCGATAAATGACTACAGCTCGTGCTTAGTGCAGTTGTTAATCAAAATATGTATGTTTGTCAAGGGGAAGTTGTCACGACCCAAACTGGAGGGCCATGACTAGCACCCGACCATACTTGCCGAGCACCGACGTACATTTTATCTAACCCTCTTTATTATCTTTTAGGGCTGAGGAGATCAATATAAATGGTAGACATGGATCATGGACAACCAACAATAAAATATGATGGCATGAACCTACATAACATGGGATGACCAGACAATCAAGAAACTATATATATATGGTACGACCTACCACGCTATCATGAAAGGCTATACAACAAAAACCAGCCGACAAGGCATACCAAACTATACATGAGTCGACACATGTCTATGAGCCTCAACAGGAACATAAGTGATGCAACATAGCCGTAACAGGGCCCCGACATACCCATAATGTCTATAACAAAAATGCATACTAAGACCAAGGCAAGTCCGGAGAAGGGATCTCGCCAATCACCGCTGAACTGGACAGCCTACTATGGTGGGGGAGTTACACCTACCTGTCTATCAGGACCTGTAGCACGACATGCAGCATTCACAAATAAAAGGACATCAGTACGAATAAAGTACTGAGTATGTAAGGCAGGGAGCCATAAATACGAACAGTAATGTAAGTAGGGATAGAGAATATACAACCTGTAACATCTGATTACCTCTGAGGACTACTGACAAGAAATGCATAATACATATGTATAAATACATAAACTTTTAAAACATACGCCTCTGTGGGCATCATCATCATCATATCGTACCCGGCCATAATAGGCTCGGTAAAAACGTACCCGGCTATCATAAGGCTCAGTAGAATCGTACCCGACCACGTGGAGCTCGGTAAAACCCAACTGACCAGTGGTTGCACAATAGGTGCCGATCCGGCTGACTATAGCGCGGCTCGGTAGAGTAAAATAGATACATATATATAATGCATGCTCGACTCATGGAAACACGTTCTA
>MU675535.1:4531-44249 GCA_026770625.1 Nicotiana glauca
TTTTGTTTAAATTTCCTTTGCTTTATTTTCAACAAATAGAAACAAACATTGGTACTTCTATACAATGATCAACAAATTTCACACAAAAATTATTTTTATATATTTATTTTGGACTTATTTGCTTGGGGTAAAAATCACGTGCTCACAAGAGGTAAAATTGACAACACTTTATTCTTGAAGGAAAAAGGTAAAGATCTCTTGGTAGTTCAGATACACATTGATGATATAATCTTTAGAGCAACTACTGATAAGCTAAGTAAAGAATTTGCTAAACTAATGGGGAGTGAATTTGAAATGAATATGATGGGTGATCTTAATTTCTTTTTAGGCTTACAAATTAAACAAAACTCAAATGGAACTATGATCCATCAGCAGAAATATGTGAAAGAGTTTCTTAAAAGGTTTAAAATGGAAGATTCAAAAGAAATCGATACTTCTATAACAACAACTACAAAATTAGATATAGATGAACTTGGCTCATCTGTTGATCAAAAGTTGTATAGGAGTATGATTGGTTCTCTTTTATATCTCACTGCTAGCAGACCTGACATTGTTTTCAGTGCAGGCCTTTGTGCTCGATTCCAGGCAAATTCAAAGGAGTCTCACTTGACTGATGTCAAGAGAATCTTGAGATACTTGAAAGGCACCACTAACCTTTATCTTTGGTATCCAAAAGGTAGTAATTTCAACCTAGTAGGATATGTTGATGCTGATTATACAGGTTTTTTTATGGATATAAAGAGCACCTCTAGTATGGCACACTTTCTTGGTTCATGTCTTGTGTCTTGGGCTACCAAAAAGAAAAATTATGTGGCCCTATATATTGTTGAAGCTGAGTATGCTGTCGTTGCCTCATGTTGTTCTCAATTGTTGTGGATCAAACAACAGTTAGTGGATTTTGAAATTATTGTAGGTTGTATCCCTATATTATGTGATATCACTAGTGTCATTAGTATGACCAAGAACTCGGTTCTTCATAAGAGAACTAAGCACATAGATGTTAGGCATCATTTTTTAAGGGAAAACAATGAGAAGGGTTTGATCACTATGGAATTTTGTGCAGTTGAAAAGCAAATAACTGACATCTTCATATAAGCTCTAAGTAAAGATCACTTTGAAAGGAACAGGTTAGAATTAGGGATGATTAAGAACACCTAAAAGGAACCAATCCTAACTCAAAAATTTGTTAGAAAATTATGAATTTTTTGTACATAATTAGACTAGAGTTTGTTCAGTCTCATACTTTCATAAGTATACTCTTGTTCCAGTCTCATACTTTCATAAGTATACTCTTGTTCCATGTGCTAATATGACTCATTAATATCTAATGATACTATCTTTATTTTCTTGGAAAATTCAGACATACACAAGAGATTTTTCAGTAAAGAACTTGGTTTATCAAGATTATTTGGTGCGTATTCTCCACTCTGCATAATTTGAAATAATTATATTTGGATCATGATTAAGAGAAGAGTCCCATTCAATCCCAAATACTTTTTGGACTTATTCGTTACAAAAGAACCAGCTCTGTTTAAAAGAAGTCCTAACAGCATTAAGTGCCTAGATTCTAGGGATAGACACCAACGTCTTTTCAAACTGAAATTCAGTTTGATTAGACTTTTGAAAGGTTGTCGTTACCCCCATTAATCACTCCTCTTTAAATTTATTAGGCTTATTGTCTTCTTCACTTTAGCCCTCAAACTACTCTCCATCTTCTCTCATCTTTTAAACATAATCTAACTCTTTTTCTTTCATACCCAATCACAAAAATTGCAAACACCTCTGAGAATTCTTCATCACCACCACATGAAACCACTTTCACACCTTCTACCACCTATTCAACTACACCAACCTCTAATAAAAATAGGGTAAAGATGATGGCTTGTAAGGTTGTCGCTGGTGGAGAGCAGATCAAGAAAATAATCGAACAGTTGAAAGCGGGTATTCAAGAAGAACCCCAAAAAATCTGATGAATCTTTTAAGTCTACTACTGATGGGGAAGAAATTGCTTCTTCTAAGATTGAACATGTAACATATGTCCCTAAAATCACTTTTGAAACTATTTTTGAGGTTGCTACGAATTTGGAGAATATGTTTGTGCTGGTAGGACCTATAGAAGGTGTTGGAACTACTAAGTCTGGTAAGGTTGGTGGTAAAAATGAAAAAGAAAAAGAAAAAGAAAAAGAGAGTGAGGGTGATCGGAGTACTGTAAGGGGTAAGGGAAAAAAGTGGTTGGTTCTTCACCCACTCCTATTGGTCTAACTAAGGAATCAAGTGCTATGGTAGTTTGGGGTGAGGAATCTGCTATAATAGAGGAGAGTGTGAGAAAAACAGGGGAAGTGGGTTTGAAGAAGCTGCTGAGGGGCTGGTTCAACTAGGAAAAAATGTAAATGATCCTCTTCCATCTGAACAGGAGAAACTCTCGCAGACCTGCTGAAAGGGTGACTTGAAGTTACAATCCAAAGAAGAAACAAAGTTCAGGAGTTAAAACCCCTAGGACTGCTAGAGCCAACAAGAAAAGAAAGGTTGTCTCTTCTATCCATGTAGAAATTCCTCCCACAAGAGGAAGAGATATTGGGAGTCAAAAGAAGCAGAGTGAGGCTGAACTGGAGAAAGCCTTAGAAGAAAGTAAAAGAAAAGTTGTTGCTAAGGGAAAGAAGAAGATGGTTGAGCCTGTTGAGGCTGTTGAAATTGATGAAATGGACCTGGTCCTTCATGATGAATATGAGAGAGAAGAAATGGAGACTGTGACTCCAAAAGCTAAGAAAGCCAAAATTCCACAAAAACGTTTATTTCAAAGACAAAGTTTGTCGAGCCATCAACTTTGGCTAAAAGAACCAAGTCTCTGTGAAATCAAGAAAGGTGAAATGGTGGAAGAAGAAGAAGAATTTGATGTTGACAAGGACAAGATGGTTAAGTTTTGGAAGAGAACCATATTGAAAGGTAGACTCCTCATGGACTTAGATGAGGAAGGAATGGTGATGCTCCTGGAAAAGTTTCAGTTGCAAGGCTGGAAGGACATGGTCCTTCGGATGGATGGAAGGATGGCCAGAACTGAAATTGTGGAGTTTATGACAAATTGTGAGATCAAGGATGGGAGGGTAACCAGTATGGTAAAGGGGGTGACAGTGACTTTTGAGAAAGAGATGGGAGAGATCTTGGGGGTACCTGCTGAAGGGTACAATTACTATAAGAAGCTCAAATTACCAAGCCTAGAGAATCTCCCTACTGCCCTAGCCATTACTAGGAAATTTGGTGTCAATGAAGAGGAACTTGAGCGCAAGGCTATTTACAAAAGTGAGATGAAGCCACCCCACAAAGTGTTGTTCGAATTTGTAAACATATGTGTGCTGCCAAGGCAGGAAAGGAGGCACATTGCCACATTCATGGACCTGGTCCTTATGTGTCACGACCCAGAATTTCCACTATTGGCACAGTGATGGCGCCTAACATCACACTTTCTAGGCAAGCCAATGTTATAGTATTATTAACCAATTTCCTTTTCGTTTTAGTGATTAAGAATAAGCAAACTAAAACAATTAGAAATAAATGAGGAAGTGAGTAAATATCCCCTTTGTTTATATACTATTACTAATACTATTGCTATCAAAATCTGGTGTCATCAATCCACGAACGCACTAAGATTTTCTACACACATTTGTTCTAAAGAAGATACAACTATTTATGAAAAGAAGTAAACGCCAGGGCTTGCGGACACCAGCAAGACTACCTTGGGTCTCCTAGTTAAAAATATCTGTAACTGACCTCTCGATCAGCCACTACCCCCTCCAAAATTTGCACAGAAAGTGCAAAGTGCAGTATCAGTACAACCGATCCCACGAATTGGTAAGTGTCAAGCCTAACCTCGACGACGTAGTGACGAGGCTACGATGGGACAATTACAATATAACCTGCATGCATTGTATAATAAAAGCAGAAAGAAGGACATGACAAAGTAAAGTAGTAACTTGAAAGGAATTAATACAAAACTCAAGTGTCTTATCAGTATCCAGCTATAACAAATCCTTAAGCGAAACGCAAAACTACTGAATAACTTACACAATAGAAGAAAGAAACATAAAAACATAAACTGATGCGGTGCACATCCCGATCCCACCATATATCAATATGAATATGAATAATCACCCTTATTACTCCATATCAATCCACATGTATTCCTCCTGTTGCGGCGTGCAACCCGATCCCATCATATAATAACACCTCACTCTTATTCCTCCTCAATATATCACCCTTATTTCTCCTATTGTGGCGCGCAACCCGATCTCACCATATCACCATCAATTACTCAATAAGTACAGAAATTTCACAATTTAACTCAAAACTCTTCACAATTTTTAAACCTCAAACCAAAGCAAACGGAAAGCTTATACAATATGAAACTTCACACAAATAATATTAATTAGCGAAACCAATTCAAAATATACAATAAAACACCAATAAACCAACTTAAACCAATAGCATGAGACAATGAAAACTGGGTAACTAATACCTTCAATAATGGAAAACAACGTCTGACAAGTAGCAATTAAGCATGGAAATACCAGGAAAACATGTAGCAGTTAAGGCAGGGAAGACTATATAATAAGAATGAGAAGAAAACAGGAGAAACAGATAAATTAGTGGCGCATATATACTCACCACCTCACCTATACTCCACTCACATGGATTTTTACATTGCAATTAAGTCAAGGATTCCTAATCCCTCGAGTCAAGGTTAGGCACAACACTACCTCGATCCACAAGCCACTCACTGCTCAATTACCGCGTTTCCTCTAGATTCCACCTCTGAACCACTCCTATCTAACGATAATTAACTTAATAACATCAAATATTGCTAAAGAAATCAATTTCAATACAAAAAGTTAGGTTTATCAAACTTTTCCCAAAAAGTCAAAAACTGACCTCGGGCCCGCTTGGTCAAAACTCGAGGTTCGAACCAAAATTTGTTCACCCATTCACCCCAATCCGAATATGTAATTAGTTTTGAAATCTGACCTCGAATCGAGGTCTAAATTCCAATTATACAAAAACCCATAATTCTTCCAAAAATCCCTAATTCTACCATGAAAGAACAAGGTTTAGGACTAGGAATATAATGGGTGATGATGGAAATTGAAGGAAATGAGTTAAAGAGTACAAACCTATGATTTGTTATTGAATTCCCCCTTCAAAAATCTCCCTAGACCGAGTTCTAGTGAGAGAGAGATGAATTTTTTGAAGAATTCTCATATGTGGTCTGTTTTAAAATCACTGGACAGGCCTTCTTCGCGTTTGCGAAGGGCCTGCCGTGATCACGAATCAGCGACTCGATTATTCTAGGCGTTCACGAGCCAAGTTCTGCATTCGCGAAGAGCATCGGTCACTTCCCCTCCGATAAACAGGTTGCGTTCGCTAAGAGTAATGCCCCCGTTGCTCCGCGTTCGCGACCAGTCCCTCGCGAAGAAGAAAATCCACCTGCCCCCATTTTACCTTTCGCGTTCATGAGAGTACCTCCACGAACACGATGAAGAGCATAACAAAATAGCTGTTGCAGCAAAAATACCTAGTTTTCTAAGTTGAAAACATCCCGTAGCCTATCCGAAACTCACCCGAGCCCTCGAGGCTCCAACCCAAATGTGCACACAAGTATTAAAATATCATACAAACTTGCTCGTGCGATCAAATCGCCAAAATAACACCTAGAATTATGAATTTAGCACCAAATCACATGAAATTCTTAAGTACAGTTTGAAATACCTAGTTTCACAATCGGACGTCCGAATCACGTCAAATTAGTTCTGTTTATCCCCAAGTTTCACAGATAAGGTATAAGTATAAATATTATTTTGTATCTGTACCGGGCTCCAGAACCAAAATAAGGGCCTGATACCAACAATATCAAACACTAACGAAATTCTTAAAACCATTTAATTTTTAGTCTTTTCATCAAAAATTTATTGCACGAGCTAGGGACCTCGGAATTCGATTCCAGGCATACGTCCAAGTCTCATATTTCAATACGGATCCGCCGGGACCGTCAAAACACGAATCAGGATCCGTTTACTCAAAACATTGACCGAAGTCAACTAAATCAATTTTTAAAGGCAAAGATTATTATATTTATCAACTTTCAACATAAAGGCTTTATGGAAACACACCCGGACTGCGCACACAAATCAAGAAATAAAATAAGGTTTTAAAGTCCTTGGAACACATAATCGAGTTCTAAAACATAATATGACCTTTTGGGTCATCACATTCTCCTCCTCTAAAACAACTATTCATCCTCGAACGGATATAGAAAAGTACCTAAGCTGGTGAAAATGTAGGGATATCTACTACGCATATCAGACTCGAAATCCTAGGTAGCTGCCTCAATAGGTTGACCTCTCTACTGCACTCGAACCGAAGTATAACTCTTCGATATCAACTAACGAACCTACCGGTTTAGAATATCTACCAGCTCTTCCTCGTAGGTCAAATCCTTGTCAAACTGGATAATGTTGAAATCTAACACGTTGGATGGATCGCCGTGATACTTCCGAAGCATGGATACATGGAATACTGAATGTACCACTAATAAGCCTGGGGTAACGCAAGTCTGTAGGCCACCTCTCCCACTCACTCAAGGATCTCAAAAGGCCCGATATACCAAAGGCTTAACTTGCCCTTCTTTCCAAACCTCATTACACCCTTCATGGGCGATACCCGAAGAAACACTCTCTCTCCCATGAATTCCATATCACGAACCTTACGGTCAGCATAACTCTTCTACCTGGACTGAGCTGTACTAAGTCTATCCTGAATGATATTAACCTTATCTAAGGCCTCTTGTACCAAATTTGTACCCAATAACCGAGCCTTCCCCAGCTTAAACTATCCAACTGGCGATCGACACCATCTACCATATAATACCTCATAGGGAGCCATCTGGATGCTCGACTGATAGTTGTTATTATAGGAAAACTCCGCTAACGGCAAGAACTGATCCTAACAACCTCCAAAGTCAATAACACAGGCGCGGAGCATATCCTCCAAGATCAGAATAGTATGCTCTCACTGTTCGTCCATCTGAGGATAAAATATTGTACTCAACTCGACCTGCGTACCCAACTCATGATGTACTACCCTCTATAAGTGCGATATAAACTGTGTACCTCGATCATAAAATCATAGACATGGGAACACTGTAAAGACAAACGATCTCACGGATATAAATCTATGCCAATCGCTCCGAAGAATAGAAAACTACCACAGGAATGAAATGCGCTGACTTGGTTAATCTATCCACAATAATCCAAACTGCGTTGAACTTCTTCTGAGTCCGTGTGATTCCAACAACGAAATCCATCATCATATGCTCCCACTTCCACTCAGGAATCTCTATCTTCTGAAGCAAACCACCAGGTCTCTGATGCTCATACTTTTCTTGCTGACAATGTAGACACTGAGCTACATATGAAATAATATCCTTCTTCATCCTCCTCCACAAACAATGTTGCCGCAAGTCCTAATATATTTTGGTGGTGCCCGGATGAATAGAATACCGGGAACTATAAGCCTCCTCTAGAATCAACTCATAAAGTCTATTCACATTAGGCACACAAACATTACCTTGCATCCTCAAAACTCCGTCACCTCCAAACATAACCTGCTTGGCATCATCATGCCGCACTATGTTCCTAAGGACAAGCAAATGAGGGTCATTATATTGCTGCTCCCTGATGTGCTCAAACAAATAAGACTGAGCGACTGTGCAAGCTAAAACACGACTAGGCTAAAAAACATCCAACCTCACAAACTGATTGGCTAAGTCCTGAACATCTAATGCAAGAAATTTCTCGCCGATTGGAATGTACGCAAGGCTGCCCATACAAGCTGACTTCCTACTCAAAGCATCGGCCACCACATTGCCCTTCCTAGGATGATATAATAGTCTTTCAATAGTTCCAACCACCTTATCTATCTCAAATTGAGATCTTTTTGCTTGAACAAATACTGCAAACTCTTATGACCCGTGAACACCTCATACGACATGCCATATAGATAGTGCCACCAAATCTTCAGCGCGTGAACAATGGATGTCAGCTCCAAGTCATGAACTAGATAATTTTTCTCGTGAACCTTTAGATGTGAAGCATATGTAATAACCTTGCCAGCCTACATTAATACCGCACCAAGTCCAACACAAGATGTGTCATAATATACTATACAGGGCCCTAAACCTATAGGCAACACCAACATCGGCGTCGTAGTCAAGGCTGTCTTAAGCTTCTAAAAGCGCACCTCACACTCATCTGACCATCTAAACGGGGCACCCTTCTGGGTCAACCTAGTCAACAGGGCTGTGATACATGAAAACATCTCCATAAACCGATCGTAATAACCCGCCAAACCCAAGAAACTACGGATCTCCATGGCTAATGTAGGTCTAGGCCAATTTTGAACAACCTCAATCTTCTTAGGATCCACCTAAATACACTCTACTGATACAATATGACCCAAGAAAGCAATTGAACTCGACCAAAACTCGTATTTTGAAAACTTAGCATATAATTAGTTGTCTATTAGAGTCTGAAAAATAGTCCGAAGATGTTGCTCGTGTTCCTCTTGGCTGCGGGAGTAGATCAAGATATCATCAATAAACACAATCTCAAAGGAATTCAGGTAAGACTTGAACACCCAGTTCATCAAATCCATAAATGATGTTGGGGCATTTATCAATCCAAATGACATCACTAGAACTCATAATGCCCATATCGGGCCTGAAAAGCTGTCTTAGGGACATCAGTTGCCATAATCCTCAACTGATGGTAGCCATACCTCAAATTGATCTTTGGAAACACCTTGGCACCCTTAAGATGATCAAATAAGTTATTAATCATTGGCAATAGGTACTTGTTCTTGATGGTGACATTGTTCAACTGCCGATAATATATGCACATCCTCATCGATCTATCTATCTTCTTTACAAACAACACAGGAACACTCCAAGGCGAGACACTGGGTCTAATAAAGCCATTATCAAGCAAATCTTGCAACTGCTCCTTCAACTCTTTCAACTTTGGGGGGCCATGCTATATGACGGAATAGAAATGGGTTGAGTTCCTAGAACCAAATCAATACAGAAGTCAATATCCCTGTCGGGTGACATCCCGTCAGGTATGTAGGAAATATCTCTAAAAACTCTCAAATAGCTGGTACAAATTCCATATAAGGAACATTCGCACTAGAATTATGAACATAAGCCAAATATGCCAAACACCTTCTCGACCATACGTCGAGCCTTCATATAAGAGGTAACCCTACTGGTAGAATGACCAGGAGTCCCTCTCCACTTTAATCGAGGCAACCTCAGTAAAGCTAAGGTCATGGTCTTGGCGTGACAATCCAATATAACATGATAAGGTGACATCCAATCCATCCCCAAAATGACATCAAAATCGACCATATCAAGAAGTAGAAGATCTATTCTAGTCTCAAGACCCCCAATAATAACCATACATGAGTGATAAACATGATCTACAATAATAGAATCCCCCACCAGTGTGAACACATACACGAGAACACTCAAAGAATCACGAGGCACAACCAAATATGAAGCAAAGTAAGATGACACATAGGAGTATGTAGACCATGGATCAAATAGGATTGAAGCATCTCTACTGCAAACTGAACCTATGATACAATATCGGATGACTCAGCCTCAGGCCTGGCTGGGAAAGTATAACATTGAGGCTGGGCCCCACCACTCTGAACCATATCTTTGGAATGACCTCCTGCTGGCTTTCCTCACCTCTAGCGGTATGTCCTCCACCTCTAGCGGTATGGCCTCCACCTCTAACAGCCTGACGTCCACCTCTAGCACCCTGGACTCCACCTCTGACGGCCTGATCTCCACCTCTAGTAGACTGACCTCTACCTCTGGCTCCCTGACCCCTACCTCTGGTTGGCTGAGCCCGCGATGACATGCCCGTTGCCAAAATCATGGCATGAGAACCCTGATGTTATGGCGAAACACCCACTAATCTTGGACATGTCCTATAGATATAACCATAATCACCACACTCGAAACATCTATCATGATATTGTGGTTGTGGAAACTAAAATTGACCTGAATGAGCCGATTGACCATGATAATAACTCTGAAGATGAGGTGCTCTGATAGGAGCCGGTGGTGCACTATAAGCTGGCTGCCATGAAGAGGGTACATACTCTGAAGCTCCATGGTATGTCTGAATTGCTAAATGAAATGGCTTGGGAGGATATCCCCTACCAAAAGTACCTCGACTTCCAGATGAGGCCCAACTAAATCTACCAGAGTGACGCGACATCTTGTCAGACCCCTGACCACTTCCCTGAGCTAGAACAATCCCAACTCGTCTGGCAATGTGGGCTGCATCCTGGAAAGAAATCTCACTCCAGTCTCCTTAGCCATATGCAATCTGATAGGATGAGCAAGTCCCTCAATAAACCTCTTCACCCTATATTTCTCTCTCTCGGTAGGAAATATAAGAAGAGCATGACGAGCCAAATCAATAAAGCAGGTCTCGTACTGAGTGACAGACATACTACCCTGCTGGAGACGCTTGAACTACCTATGATAGTCCTCTCTTAGTGTAACAAGAAGGAACTTTTCAAGAAATAATTGAGAGAACTGGTCCCAAGTTAAAGTAGGAGACCCAGTTGGTCTAGTCAACACAAAGTCATTTCACCATCTCTTGGCGGACCCTATCATCTAGAACGCAGCAAAATCTACCCCATTGGTCTCCACTATCCCTATGCTCTGCAGCACCTCATGGCAGTGATCAAGATAATTATGTGGGTCTTCAGAAGCTGCCCACTGTAATGAAATGGAAAAATCTTGGTGAACTTGTCCAATTTTAACAAAGCCTCAGAAGACATAGCTGATCTGTCATCAATTTGTTCTGCGACACCCAGCGGAACTGCCCCAACTGACTGAGCTGCTGAAGTTTGAAACTGGGGAGCCATTTGCTCCGGAGTGTGAGAAGCGGAAGTCTGTGATCCTTCCCCAGCCTAAGAGACGGCTGGTACTATAGGAAATGTGTCAGTCTATGCCACACTCTCCATGAGGCCCATTAGACGGACCAAATCATCCTGAAGTACCGGGGTAACGATGAACCCCTTTGGAACCTGAGATGGCCCTGCTGGAACGATCTAGGCTGGAGCCTCCTCATCATACTCTACTTGAGGCTCCGTCTCTGGTGCTGCTGCTCGAGCTCTAGGCTGAGCCCTGCCCCTACCCCGACCTCTAGCACGGCCTCGGCCTCGGCCTCTGCCCCTCGTTGGAGCTGCCACTGGGGGCTCTAGCTGCTGCTCAACTGATAAAGCGAAACGTGTTCTCGCCATCTGTGAAGGAACAAGAGTAGAGAGTTCAATTAGCATTGAGAGATCAAATCGCATAACGGAGAAAAATAGAAGTGAAATTGTTCCTAAACTCTGTAGCCTCTAGGGATAAGAACAGACGTCTCCATACCAATCCCTCAGACTCTACTAAGCTTGTTCGTGAATTGTGAGACCTAGGTAACCTAGTGCTCTGATACCAACTTGTCACGACCTGAAATTTCTACCATCGAACTCTGATGGTGCCTAACATCACACTTACTAGGTAAGCTAACATTAGAGTATTATTAACCAATTTCCTTTGTGTTTCAGTGATTAAAAATAAGCAAACTAAAACAAGTAGAAATAAATGCGGAAGTAAGTAAATAGCCTCTATGTTTATATAATATTACCAATACTATTGATATTACTACCCAGAATTTGGTGTCATAATCTACGAACGTACTAAGATTTGCTACAAATATTTTTTGAAAGAAGATAAAGCTGTTTATGAAGAGAAGTAAAAACAACAAATGTAAGAGCATAGAAGGAGACGCCAGGGCATGCGGACGCTAGCAGGGTTACCTTGGGTCTCATAGTTAAAAATAGTTGCAGACCTCTAGATCAGCCACTACCTGCTCC
Source organism: Nicotiana glauca (assembly GCA_026770625.1). Taxonomy (NCBI): domain Eukaryota; kingdom Viridiplantae; phylum Streptophyta; class Magnoliopsida; order Solanales; family Solanaceae; genus Nicotiana; species Nicotiana glauca. The sequence goes on from MU675535.1 coordinate 16,517, forward strand.
AAAATCTGCACAAAAAGTGTAGAGTGCAGTATCAGTACAACCAACCCCATGTACTAGTAAGTGCCGAGCCTAACTACGATGAGGTAGTGACGAGACTATGGCGGGGCAATTACAATATAACCTGCATATAGTCTATAATAAAAGCAGAAAGAAGGACAGGACAAAATAAAGCAGTAACTTACAAGGAATGAAAACAATATTCAAGTGTCTTATCAGTATCCAGCTATAACCAATCCTTAAGCAAAATGCAAAACTACCGAATAACTTACACAGTAGAAGAAAGATATATAAACACATAAATTATTGCAGCATGCAACCCGATCCCACCATATAACAGTATTTCACCCTTATTCCTCTTTAATATATCACCATTATTCCTCATGTTGCAGTGTGCAACCCGATCCCATCGTATAATAGTATTCACCATTATTCCTCCTCAATATGTCAACCTTATTCCTCATGTTGCGGCGTGCAACCCTGATCCCACCGTATAATAGCATTTTACCCTTACTCCTCCTCAATATATCATCTTTATGCCTCCTGTTGCGGCGCGCAACCCGATCCCACCATATCAACATCAATTAGTCAATAAGTACAGAAATTTCACAATTTAACTCAAAAACTCTTCACAATATTTAAACCTCAAACCAAAGCAAACGAAAAGCTTGTACGTTATGAAACTTCACACAAATAATACTACTCAGCGAGATCAATCCAAAATATACCATAAAACACCAATAAACCAGTTTAAATCAATGATATGAGACAATGAAACTACTGAGTAGCTAATACCTCCAACAATGGAAAACAATGTCTGAGAAATAGCAATTAAGCATGGAAATACCAGTAAAGGATGCAACAGTTAAAGCAGGGAAGACTATATAATAATAACCAGAAGAAAACAAGCAAAACAGATAAATTGGCTTCCCATAGGTACTCATCACCTCACCTATACGCGCCACTCACATGGATTTTTCACATAAAAATGAAGTCAAGGATTCCTAATCCTTCGAGTCAAAGTTAGACACAATACTTACCTCAATCCACATACCACTCACTGCTCAATTACTGCTTTTCCTCTAGATTCCACCTCCAAACCACTCGTATCTTGCCATAATTAACTTAATAACATCAAGTATTTCTAAAAAAATCAATTTCAATACATAAATTTAGGTTTCCCAAACTTTCCCCCCAAAAGTCAAAAACTGACCTTGGACCCTCTTGGTCAAAACTCAAGGTTTGGACCAAAATCTATTCACTCATTCACCCTCGAGCCCGAATATGTAATTTGTATCGAAATTTGACTTCAAATTGAGGTCTAAATTCCAATTATACAAACAAAAAAATCTAACTCTTCCAAAAATCCCTAATTCTACCATGAAAGGACAAGGTTTAGGACTAGGAATCTAAAGGGTGATGACGGAAATTGAAGGAAATGAGTTAAAGAGTATAAACCTATGATTTGGTGTTGAATTCCCCCTTCAAAAATCACCCTAGACCGAGTTCTAGTGAGAGAGATATGACATTTTTGAAGAATTCACATTTTTTTTGTCTGTTTTAAAATCACTAGGCAGGCCTTCTTCGTGTTCGAGAAGGTCCTGCCACGATCGCAAAGTAGCGGCTCGATTAGCCTATGCGTTCACAAGATACTCCTCGCGTTTGCAAAGGCTTATTCCTCTAGCCGACGCGTTCACAATCCAAGTGTCGCGTTCGCGAAGAGTATCGGTCACTTTCCCTCCCTCAGGTCCCATTTGTTCGCGTTCGTGATAGACAGATCGTGTTCGCGAAGGGTAATGCCCCCATTCTGTGCGTACGAGACCAGTCCTTCACGTTCGCCAAGAAGAAAATTCCCCTGCCCCCATTTTACCTTTCGCGTTAGCGAGGGTACCTCCACGAATGTGATGAAGGGCATACCAGAATACTTGTTGAAACAAAAATACCAGATTTTCTAAGTCTAAAATATCCCGTAGCCTATCCGAAACTTACTCGAGCCCTCGAGGCTTTAACCCAAACATACACACAAGTCTTAAAACATCATACGACTTGATCGTGCGATCAAACCGCCAAAATAACACCTAGAATTACGAATTTAGCTCCAAATCACATGAAATTCTTAAGAACACTTTGAAATTCCTAGTTTTACAACCGGACATCCGAATCACGTCAAATCAGTTTTGTTTTTTCCCAAATTTCACAGATAAGGCATAAATATTATTTTGGACCTGTACTAGGCTCCAGAACCAAAATACGGGACCAATACCAATAAGATAGAACATTAACTAAATTCTTAAAACCATTTAATTTTCTGTCTTTCAATTTTAATCAAAAATTCATTTCTCGAGCTAGGGACCTCGAAATTCGATTTCGGGCATACTCCATATCCCATATTTTGATACAGATCCACCGGGACTGTCAAAATATGAGTTCGGATTCGTTTACTCAAAATGCTAACCGATGTCAACTAAATTAACTTTTAAAGGCAACAAAATATTATTTTTACCAACTTTCAACATAAAAGTTTTCCGAAAATATGCCCGGATTGCGAACGCAAATTGAAAAATAATATAATGAGGTTTTTAAGGCCTCGAAACAAAGAATCGAGTTCTAAAATATAAGATGGCCTTTTGGTCATCACATTATGGAATGTTTGGATAGTGGAGGTCAAATAAATTGGCTTGGGTTTATAATTCAGCTTCTTGACAGGGTTCTAAATGGCACCAAATCTCATTCCATCCTTATTGTTTTATTCTCACCGATGTTCTTGCACATTTAAAGGTACCCATCAAGAAATAAGAAGTTGGTACAAGCAAGGATCTTTTTGGGGCAAACACTCTAACTGCTTGTGCCTATGAAGTTCAAACCACTCCCAAAGAATCCAGTTCATCCAAGAAGGTACCAGTGAACAACAAAGTGTGAGCCTTAGTGCAAGAAAGTGGAGCTAAGGATGCTGCGATTGATAGGCTAAAGAAGAGGGTTGCTGAAGCGGACACTGAGAGAGATTCTCTCAGAGCTGAGCTAGCAAAATAGAAGGGTAAGAATGATGGAATTCTTCAGAATATGCTGAAACTGCTCCAAGCCAAAAACCAAGAACCTAGTCCTTCCCAGCCTTAAGCCTCCTAGCCTAGTGTAGATCAACTAGTGACCCAGTTCGAAATTTCTTTTGTTTCTTTTGCTCATGATCCAGCGTTCTTATTTCTTTTTATGCTTTGTGGCAGGATCTTATCAATCAATGAAATTCACTGCCTTTTTTTCTAACTGTTTGTTGATATTTCTTAGATAGTTAATATCCTTAGATTGATAGATGATGCTAAATCAATGATTGCATTTGAAGTAGCCCTAGTGGCCATGAGTAATTTCTATTAAAATCTTGTTATCTCACATAATTATGCAATTTTTTGATGATGCCAAAAGGGAGAATTAGGTTGTGCTTTTACTTTGGACTGTGATGTTTATAACCTAATGAACTTGGTCCTTGATGATTAATGACTTTATAAAGGGAAAATGTTCTAACTTTATGTTGATGTTGAGCTAAGTTAAAACATGCCTTCACTTATGAAAAGCACAAAGTTTGTCATCATCAAAAATGGGAAATTTGTTGGCCTAAGTGAATTTGGTTTTGAAGATTGACAAAGGAACTCAAGCATGAACCAGGCTCACCCATAGTGTACATAGACACGGGCAGAATCAAGCATAAGGGATGCACGTGAGTGAGATAAGCTTATTTTGTTATATCTGATATCTCCTGATTGAAAAGGTTGCACAATTAATAAGGAGAATGACTCCTTACTCAAAGAGAACACTATCCAAGATGAGGAAGGAGTTAGAGGTTGAAGTTAACTAGAACTCTTCCACCAAGGACGAGTAGCATTAGAACTCTAGTTATTTTCTACTCTACTAACTCTATAAATCACATGATGTTCTTACTTTACAGGTTATGCACAAAAGAAGAAGATAAACGTGAATTGAGAGTAAAATAGCAAGGCAATTTGCAAATAGTTCGTGTGTGATTCAAGTGTGCAAACTTGAAACTACATGAACCAGATAGAAGAACCAGTTCCAAGTGTCTGTCTTTCTTTCTAGTTCAATTGTAGTAGGTATTTTCATATTGTACCTTTCAGCTTTATCTTGACTATTCAAGTTAGAGTTAACTTAAAGTTGTCGCAACAGTTATAGGTTGGTTGATACAACGAGATTACAAGTAATTCTTAGGTTTACAAAGAGTTTTTTTGTAAATGTTGTTTTGGCTCATTGATTTGGTGAAGTGTTGGAAAAAATTCTACTGAGTAGTAGGTCGTGGTTTTCGCACCTTTTGAGCCGGGTATTTTTCACGTAAAAATACTTGTGTTCTTTGCTTTCTGCATTTATTATTTCCGCAACAGTAAGTTAAAGAACACATAAAAAACCAGATCATTTTATAATCTGTGCACGCGAAAATTGGACACCACACAAATCACCCGTCCCCGCCCTTGTGTGGCATTGAAGTATAAATCATCAGAACTTAATAACCAAAAAAGTAGTGTTTGTTTTACAATCTGGACCACTATTTCAACTTTAAATTTGAAATTTGATAAAATGATTTGAAAAGTATTTGAAGTTAAAAATAATTTTCACTCGGAAAATCTCAGCTTTCTTGATAAGTGAAATTTATGTTCAAACACAAACGAGCAAATATACCTATTTCAGTCAACTTAATTCAAATTAATAATCCTTTTTCCAAAACTTCAACCAGATGATCATATCAATTTCCCTTATCACAATTTTTACCAATCCAGATCTGACATGTGTTAAAGCAGAATCAATTGTCATGCAACAATGATCACTAGTGGCTCATGACTTGGCAATCCACATATGACATTATGTGTTTTTCTTGTTCTTTTTTGACGATCATATGGCTTACACTGAAATGTTAAATTTCAAAGGATGATGTACAAATAATGCAAGAACCACATATAACTTATTCACTATATCCTCTTGCTGAATCTTCTGGTTCCCTTTGTATTTCTAATGATGAAGAAAATCCACCTCACTCCGGTGCGGATTTAGGTCATTTTTGCTAAGCACGTGAATTCATTATCATCCCGTTAAATTAGATATTTTGTAAAATTGATTTAGTATTATTTGTTTGCTTAAATGTTCCAAAAATATTGAATGTTTTCTCTTTTTATAGAATGCTGAGTTATTTATCCAAAGGAATATGGAACGATTGCTACTTACAGGGGCGGAGCTAGAGTTCCAGGAGCGGGTTCAGCCGAACCCATGAGTAGCTTTGATTCAAACCTTGTGTTTGTCTTAAAAAATTCATTGAATATATATAAATTATTAGTTTAGAATTCAGTTATAACCTAAAATGATTAGAATCCCGAACTCATAAGCTTGAAATTACGGCTCTGCCTCTGGGCACTTAGTACTATTATTTTTTTCTCGTTTTTTCAGTGGTGAACGCATGTTCTAGAAATCCTAAATTAGTTGTTATCTCAATCTCAAGTACTGAAATTTTATAAGAATAATCTAGTAAAAATATCTTGAACAAAGAAATATTTGTTTCCTGTTTGAATGTGTAGTAGCTTCTTTAATGTACTAACATTAATGCTCAATTATTTTGAACAGGGACTGTTCGTCTATAAGAACCAAAAAGGATAGTACGTCAGAAATCACGTTCGACAGAACTTAAAATTAGCCATATAGGATTTTATGCTTGATACTTTTAGCTACCCAGCAGCGGAATCAGAATTTCTGCTAAGGGGTTCAAAAATAATAAAAAAATTAAAAAAATAAAAGAGATTGTAATTAATGGTAATTGAACCAGCAACCTAGTAAAGATTTGACCACTAGGATATGCTTTTAGGTTATGTCAAAAAAATTTAAAATATAATATATAAAGGTACAAACTGATTTTTACCTTATATATATAGTACCGCCCCTTAAATCCGCCCCTGACTACCCCAATTATTGCATTTTAAATGACATTCATTCTTTTTCAATGTTGCAAAAAAGAATGATACCATTATATATTCGAAAGTTCTTTAACTTTAAATTTTTTATTTATCTTTAATGAGATATTCTTATAGCTAAAGTAATGTCATGACAAGCTAAAGACTACAAGTTTAAAAATATTTTTCGTATGTGCTAAAAGTTAGTTCTTTCTAAACGGTTTGCTCAATCAAACATGAAACACCGCCATATAAACTGAGTTATATGTTAGGACACGCGCGCTTGTGTTTGAAATGAAAAGCATAAGTTCATTGGTTTGTCACTATTTACAAATACTCAAAAGGATTCTGGAGCCATGTATACAGAGGCAGATCTATGTAGTAATTGGAGGGGTCACTGGCACCCTAAGAGTTAGGCAAAAATTTTGTGTATACATATATATATCTAGTAATATATTAGTAGTGATATTCAATATACAAAGCAAATTTTGGTCGAATGTAAAAAATGCACCCGCAATCTTTAAATTCTGGGTTCGCCTGATGTATAGTAGCATATGCTAGCCAGTAAGATCCTAGAAATGATTAACGTACCCCCCACAGGGACTAGTCATGAAAGCAACGAGGTAAAGCAATACAATACATTCGATTTAAGACTAGAAGTAAAGCCTTGAAACTCCCCTAGTCTCATATGTACTCTCAAATTAGCTGAGTTGGTGGCCCTCACAAAAGAATAAATGTCATCTATCTTATTAAATAGTACTAATTAAAAAAAAAATTGATCATCGAGAAGTAAAGGTGTTTTTCATGGTGATAATAAGCTGAATAAAGGGATAATATGCCTTTTTTTTTTTTACTAATATAGTTCCGAATTGATAATTAGAGTTAGAAGCTTCATAACTTGCTCCGGTCACCTCCATCGGCAAATATGGCATACAAAAATTTCTCTCGACTAGTCTACTAGATTTTCGGGCGTGTAACATTGTGGCTGTCCCTCTCTGTTTGGTCGAGCTAGTGATCACTTCATAATCGAAAGAGATGTGATCAAGTGGTTACAAGAGCGCAACAAGTGATATAAGGATTAGGCTGACAAATGTCATAGGTTCAAACTATGTTACAAATAAAAACTCGATATTTAAGTGGATAATGGTGCAAACGGGAATCCATCTACTATACTGAATTTCAAATTGTATGCAAGAGTTCACTATTTACACAAAATTTTGCGTATGCAAAGATATGAAGCGAAGTTAAAAGAACACATGTAGTTGCAATTCTTGTGGGTCACGGTTTTCTTTCGGTGATAAGTAATCGCATATTGCCAAACAACATCATGTCCAACTTTATGCATAAGCACACAAGTTTAGGAAGGGAACTTGGCATAACTGGTAAAGTTATCGCTATGTGATCAGGAGGTTATGGGTTCGAGCCGTGAAAATAGCATGTTGCAGAAATGCAGGGTAAGACTGTGTACGACAAACCCTTATAATCTGACCTTTACCCGGATCCTGCGCATAGTGAGAATTTAAAGCACCGAACTGCCTACGCAGGTTTAGAAACACTAGTGAGGTTGTAATGAAACCATGCATATATTTGATCAATCAGCCTCGTGTTCGAATCCTATTGGTTGATTATATGTGAGTAGATAAGTCAATACAATAAGAAAATGCCACTTAGGTAACCATATAAGGTTTGTTCATTTTTTGTTATTAATCTCTATATATATATGGACCCAATAATCACGTGGAGGGGGCAGCTGATTGGAAACCCTAAAAGACAAAGAAATTGTCCCTTACAAAATCTCCTCTAATCCCCTCTCCACCAGTTATCATTTATCTCTCACGTGGGACTCCTTACCCCACTCTACTCGTTTGCAAATTCTCCTAAGTTTTCTACACTCTATTTAATTTTTATTCACTCACTTTGCCTCAGCTCATGATCTCTTATCATACCATACTCCTATCATCTTTTAGATAATATTTTTCTTCAATTTGTGCTTGCCGATCAACATCAGATACTAAACTATATCATGAGTGATTCCTCTGCTTCATACATCCATATGGTAAATTCACTTTTTTTTTTATGACCAGTCAATATTTATATCAACTTCTCTTCTCGATAAGAACTTTTAATAAGCTACTTTTTCTAGAATTCAGAGTCCATAAATTCAAAATTCTAGCACAGCCATTGGTTGTGCATCTGTTCTTATTTTTGATTGATCCCGTTAATTAACCTTTTTGTTTGTACTGTATAAACTCTGAAACTAATTTATTGTGAATCTTATTCATTGTTTTTGTTCTTTATTATTGATGCTTAACCCTAATTTAGGTGCAGCACTTGATAGAAAAGTGCCTGATTTTTCACATGACTAAAGAAGAGTGCATGGAGGCACTATCCAAGCATGCAAACATCAAACCTGTAATCACTTCTACTGGTAAGTACTGTAGTGCTTTTCTTTTTTATATGATCCATAGCTACTCCATTAGCTTGTGCATGCATGCAGAATTTCAGTTTGAGGGACTTTCCCTTTATATAGTTATGGCCGTCGTTCATTGCGCTCTGTTGTATTGCCAGCTCCCTTGTCATCATGTCACCATCTCCTCGACCCTTTAGGGCAGGCATCAGCGCTCATACATGGTTTTACGATTTTCAGAGACCTATGCTATTGATAAATATTTAGTCGCTCGGGTCTTATCACTATGAACCCCTTTATAAATGAGGAGACACTCTAGATATAATATAGATGCAAAAGCATCTATATTTTGCACTGCTATATATATTAAAGTCACACTCATTAATCCTTAGATACTTAATTCACCTAAGTTAGTAGGTAGTCATATATTTTGTACTACTATATATAACAAAAAGTTGCACTCACTAAACCACTTGCTTTAGATCCTTGATTTGCCTCGTATAGATTTTGATGCCGTATTATTATAATTCTAAGAATTCTACATTTAATATACATATTTTATACCCTCCAACTTAATAGGCGAATATTAACTACTTCTACATTTTAGTGTACAACATAAGAGCACCAAGTGATATTGGTGCACATATACAAACTTCTTTCAACTATATATTCTTAACCACGGGAGGATCTAGGGGAAAAAGAGTCCCGATAAATTACACTTTATATATAAGGTTAAAACTATATATATATTTTGTATATAGAGTATATATTGAATCTCCTTATTAAGTGATTTGTGTGCTTACCTTCTTTATATTTTGAATCTCTTAATGAAAATCTTGGATCTGTCATTATTCAACTGATCATATCCATGTTTTGCAGTGTGGAATGAGTTAGAGAAAGAAAATAAAGAGTTCTTCGAGTCATATACTCAATCACAGAACAAAGATCGCATGACAGAAGCAGAAACTAGCGCGATGATTCAGAAAATGATTTCAAATCATGATCATTCCAAACACTCTGAGGAAGTAGGTTGTTCAAAGGATTCAGACAAGGAATAACATGTTATGACCACCTAAAAGAGATCTAACCTTTGAGTTCTGGTTGATCTTTAAGGATTTAACTTATATACAATGATCGTGCAAAGCATTTTTACACTATCAAGTGTGTACCTACCTTATTTTCTATGATTATTAATATTATCAACTATATTATGGATGGTTACCTGTAATTATCTCCTATGTACGACCAGACTCAAAGGTGATTACTAAGTATAGCACTACCTTGTGGTCCCTACTTCACTGAAAATTCGGACATTGTACTATGTGGTCGTTTTCTTGATCATACTATATACTAGTTGGTTGAGAAGCTACAACATATATACCAGTTGAGTAAATTTAATCTAAATTTATGTTGTCACAAGTTGGTGTACTATTGACAAGAACCAAAACCTTAAATGAATGGCCCGATATGATTGAAAGTAAGACTTGCGAATAGTTGGAGAACGACTAGTTAATGGAGCTGTGGCCGCACTTGGAATCTTCATATAGTATTATATATGTCTTCTGTTGTCAGTTAAAGGGGCTAGTAAATTTTGGCTCTTTGGCTGTCTTGTAGTGTTGTACAAGATGTCATGTGATATATGAATGAATATGTAGTGATTTTTCGCAAATAAATGAAGCCTCAGAAAGTGGGGGCTACTTATTCATTTTTACGTCGCAATCAGGGGGAGTACGTACCTTTTCCTTATTTTCGGTGTTTTTCTTTATTAAAAAAAAATGTGGCTATCTTGTGCCTGAGTAAACCTGTCATCTCACGGATATTAATTGTGGTAAACTGGTAAGTATTAACGAGTATTTTATTTTTTATTAAAAATTTCGGGTTCGAACTGTGAGTATAGAATTAGTTTTGTTATGAAGAGTTTTATTTCCCAAATATGAAATACTAATGTGAATCCAAATTTAATCAAACTCTTTAATCGAACTCAATTTAAAAATTAAAGTTAAAGATAAAGTTATATATTATATATACGCGGGGTATAAGATGCTCATTAGTGTAAAGTAAGTAATGCTTTATTTTTAACAGAAAGGGTGACTCAAAAATATATAAAAGTTAAAGTTATATACGTAGCATATAATGCGCTCATCAGCGTAAAGTAAGTACTACTTTATTTTTAACTAAAAAGGTGATTCAAAAATATAAAAGTTAAAGTTACATACGCAACGTATAATACTCTCATTAGTATAATATAATGATTAATGTCTTATACCACCAGTAGACCCAAAGAATTTAGACATAGTTAGGGCCAGTATATATACCTAAAATTTGTTAAGGATCCATGTCTATAAGCATAACTAGATCATAAATCAAGATTGGCTTTACGTCTAAATATGACTTTGACGCTGAGAAAAAACACACACAAGGCTTCTAATTAGAATTACAATACATATGTTGTTCAACACTATGATTGTAGCAATTGCTACAAATGGCGTTTCATTGACGAGTCATGAACAATCACTTTTTCACATGTCCACAAAAAGACGAAATACCTTAGAGTTATTCTTCTAATTATAATAATTCGACGTTGGGCTCAATTCGTAGAATCACAGATGAACTATTAACTGGGTTCACTTATCCGTACGCATCGTTACAATTAAACTTTATAACGATGTGTGTGTCCAATCACTTATTCAACACATCGTTACAAGCCAATAGTAATGTTTTATTTGCAACTTGTGCCCAATCAACTTTAGCTAGAATCACTAAACGTAAAGTTCAAACTTAGTAGTGAAATCCCCGTAACGTATTGGTAAAGATGTGATTACGTTGAGAAATTAAGGGTTGACTGAAAGTACAAGAGAGGGGAGGTGAATTGTATATTTTTAAACTTAATTTTTTATTAGTTGACTAGTTTATTCAATAGTCGACTAGATATAATAACTTAACAGTTATAATGACAGAAAATAAGATGCAGAAAGTAAGTGCAAGAATTAAAGACATCGAAATTTTTACACTGGTTTGAATTCAATGTGAATCCTAGTCCAATCCCTTTGGCTTGCAAGGGAGTTCTCTTTAGTAAATGTGTTTCTCCGAGTATAGTGGAAATGACTTGATAACACAGTTCCTCTAACACTAGTTTCTTTTTTGATACAATGCCTCACCAGTGTTATACTCTCCTTTTTTCTCTGACTTGTTACACAGAAGATCTTAGGGAACTACAATTTTTGTTTGCAATAGAACAAAGACAGGGTTTATGGTTCGATCAAAGTATATGTGTCTAAGATTAAGGCTGGTATAAATACTTTGGTGAAGATCGAGGCTTGACAACCCAAGAGATTTGATCCTTCGAAAGAGATTGATTCTTTCCAAGAATAAGATAGCTAGCCGTTGCACTTCCTTGATATCTTGTCCTTTGACAGTTGTATATAATGAAGGCTTGCTTCCTTGATTGTTGGTCCTTCCGAAATTAGCCGCTTAGCAATCTTTACAGGATCTTCGATCTTCCGGATATGCTGGCCTTGATTCATGCCTTAAGTTTAGGCTTGCTTGATTCTTTCCATCGTAGTTGTCTGTTAATCTTTGCCGATTGTGATGCTCTAAACGTCAATACCACACAAGAAGGGAGGGTGATTTGTGTGGTACCAAATTTTTGACCTAAAAGAACCTGGTTCTTCTAGATGTTCTAACTACTACTGTTTGCATAATTAAAACTACATAAAATAAAGAACACAGAGATTTTTACGTGGAAAACACTTGGCTCAAAAGGTGAAAAAACCACGACCTACTACTCAGTAGGATTTTTCCAAACTTTCACTAAAATCACTGAGCCAAAACAACATTTACAAAAACTCTTTGTAAACCTAAGGATTAACTCTAACCCCAGTGTGGCACACAGCCTCAACTTTTGCGACACCTTCAAGTAGGGGTGTACAAAGAAAACCGATAAACCGCACCAAACCTGTAATCCGAATCAAACCGGAAAAAAAAATCCGATCATGGGTTGGTTTGACTTGGTTTAGTGTTGGAAAAAATAACCCGACCATAATTTGTTTAGTTTGGTTTTAACTATAAAAAGTCAAACCGAAACCAAATCAACCCGATATTACATTTATTCTATTTTTACAAATATTTTATACATATAAATATTTATTTTTAATACAATTCATAAATATTTCTTAAACATTTTCACAGTTTTATCTTTAAACACATTGTTTCAAGTTTGGAATTAACATTCTTGAATGGTCCAATAAATTTTATAGTTCATATAGATAGTAATTCAAATAAACTTCACGTCAATACTAATGCTAACTAAGAAAATTCAATTCAAAACCAGAAATGACAATAGTGTGGATATCTATTTTTTAGTTTTGCGTTGTTTATATTGAAAATGCATAACTTAATTTATCTTTTTCTTTAGTGCTTAGTTGTGTAACTAATATACTTATTGTTTTACTTATTTAAGCATGGCTTATACAGTACTTTTAGATTATGTTAATATTTATTATGGCTTATTACTTAGTAATATTTTTTTTATGGATTTAGTATTTTTGTTATTGAATATTTTAGTACAATGTTATGACGCATCTCATATTGTTGTATTATTTCCTTAAAAAATACGTTATGTGGTTGTATCCTTGTAGGATTATAGAAGTATTTGGAGTACAAGTTATACATTTGTGCTATGACGACTTATCGGAAAAAAAAAATCCGAAAACCCGAAAAACCCGAGAAAATCCGAGATTGAAAAACCCAATTTCGTTGGTTTGGTTTGGTTTATAGATTTAAAAATCTGACACTATTGGTTTGGTTTGGTAATTGAAAAATCTGAACCAACTAGGCCTATGTACACCCCTACCTTCAAGTTAACTCTAACTTAAATACTCAAAGTACCTAATACAATTGCTTCTATGAAAGCTCGAAAGGTACAACTTTAAACCACCTACTACAATTGAACTAGAATAAGAATAAACACAATGGAACTGGTTCTTCTATCTCGTTCAAGTAGCTTCAGCAGTGCATACTTAAATCTCACATAAATTGCTTGCAAAATTGCCTTGCTCTTTTGCTCTCAATTTAGTTTAACTTCTGCATATGTGCAATACCTGTAAAAGAGAACAATTACTGTTATTTAATGAGTTAGTAATCAGAGTTTGATTGAGACTACATTGCTAATCTTCCATCGAAGTTGAGTCCTTGAACAATACAAACTCCAACCCTATCATTTATCCGGATTGTGTCCTCTTCCCATAATAAGACTTTCTCTCCTCATCCAATATGCAACCTTTTTGATTAGTTTAGGAGATACTACTGCTTGATCACTGAGACTTATCTTTTTCACATGTATCTCACATGTCTAGGTTGGTAAATACTGTGCCTCACATGATGCATCTGGTCCATGACTGAGTTCATTTTTCATTCTTCAAAACTTCAACTGAACTTGGGCCAACAAATTCCCCCTTTTTGATGATGACAAACTCTGTGCTTTTACCGATCAAAGAACCTATAGGAACTCAGCTTAACCATCAAAACACATTAACTTAGAATTTTAACTTATCATCAAGGACCAGGTTTAATTAGGTTATAAATATCACATTATTCAGAATAAAGATTAAAGCACAATATCTCTTCCCCCTTTTGGCATCATCGAAAATTGGCATACACTGTGAATTCTAGATTTTAGTAATTACGCATAGCCACTCGGGCAACTGCAAGTGAAAACATGGATTAAATCATTAATAATCAACAAGCATATTCACACTATTTAGAACAGAATCTTCATAGAACAAGAGAAACATCAATTGTCATTGATAAGATATGTTTCCACCAACAAACCACAAAAAGAAAGAAAAAACTTCCAAAACATGAGCAACCTAATATGGGTCACTAGGGTACTAGACTGGTTTAGAAGACAACAAATGGAAGACCTAAGGCTTGGAGGAACTAGAGGGATGGGTTTGGAGAAGGTTGAGCATATTCTGAAGCATCCCATCTCTCTTTTCCTTTTCTTTTGATAGCTCAGCTCTAAGTCCATCTCTCTCATTTTCCAATTCAGCAACACGAGCCTGAAGCCTAGTAATTTCAATATCCTTAGTTCCACACTCTTGAACCAAAGCCCTAACCTTGCTGTTCACAGGTGTCTTCAGAGATGAACCAGGTTTAACTAGGGTGGCATTGACTGGATAGTCACAAGCCAGAAGAGTCTTGATGCCAAAGTGTTCCTTGCTTGATTCCATCTCCTATTTCTTCAAAGGTACATTCAGCCTGTCTAGAATAGTAGTCAATATGAACCCATATGGAGTGGCATGAGCCTTGGACCAATTTATGACCCTGTCCAGTAATTTGATAATAAAAAGCAGATCAATTGATCTACTTTCCTCTCACAACGCATTCCATAAGAACCAGGTCCATGTAGTTGGCAGTGTGCCTCCTCTCCTATCTGGGCAGCAGGCACTTGTTGACAAATTCAAACAAGACCTTGTGCTCAGGCCTCATCTCATTTTTCTGTACAAACCTGGCTTCAGGTACATCTTCACAGTTGCAGCATCACAAAAATTCCTAGTGATTTGAAGAGCAGTAGGGAGAGAATATAGATATGGCCACCTTTGCCTTGTATAATCATCATACCTCTCACTAGGTATGTCTAGCATCTCACCCAACTTGAGTGCATCAAATTACACCCTTACTCCTTTCACCAGGCTGATGAGTGCCCCATTTTTTACTATGGCATTTGCCATAAACTCAATCAACTCTTTCCTAGCCAGCCTCCCATCCATTTCAAGGACCATGTCCTTCCAACCTTGTGCAGCCAGGGCATCCACCGGTCTTCTCATTCCTGGCTCATCCAAGTCTCTCAACAGTCTTCCTTTAAAAAAAATTCTTCTGCCAAAGATGGCAAACCTATCTTGGTCCTTCTTAGATTCTTCCTCCTCTTATTCTCCACTCCACTCTTCTTCTTCCTCAGTAATTTTTACCTGCTTACCTTTCACTGCATATTTGGTTCTTTTAGCTAAAGAGGGTTTAACAAATACAGGTTCAAAGGAAGACTTCTTGGAAGAAGTCTTAAGCCTTTTTGGTTTGGGTATAGGAACCTCCACAGTTGTTCCTCTTTCTTGATGGACTAGTTCTATCTCCTCTTCTTCTTCTTGTGCAACCTCAGAACTCTACACAACCTTTGCTTTTCCCTTCCTTCTTCTTCCTCTTGCTTTCTTCCAGAGCTTTCTGTAACTCAGCTTCACTTTGTTTGACCTTGCTTCTAGTGGTTCTTCCCTTAGGTACTGAAGGTATAGTAGATTTTGGGGATGACATTTTGCTTTTCTTTGTTGGCTTGGAAGCAGTTGGAGCCTTTTGTGTGGAAGCTTTACGCTTCTTTGGACCATAACTGGCCCTAACCCTCTTTAGAAGATCAATCAGTGTTTCCTCAGCAGATGACTGGGTTCATCTTGCCGCTTGCTTAGATGAGCAAGCCCTTCAGCTGCCTCCCCAGAACCATTTTCCCCTGACTTGTTGCCACCTTCTTCAACACTTCCACAGATATCCAGTACTTTTGATTTCCCATTTCCCCTCACATCACCACTTACTCCCGTTCTCTCTTTTTCTTTCTTTTTAGGTCCACTTCTACTAGAATCAGTCCCCTTTCCATCTTTAACAGGACCAACCAAGACAAACCTATTTTCTACACTTTCAACCACATCAGATAATTCCACACAAGAACTTACCTCACCAGGGATTTCTTGAATTTTTTCAGTGTCAGAAGACCCATGTTCTTCACCTTCGCTGGCAGAAATAAAATCATCAGACTCAGAGCTTGAGTCAAATTCTTGAGCATGACTTTTCTTCCTCTGGCTAGACTTCAATTTCTCACTTAGAGCTTTCCTTAAAGCTCCAGAAGCTACAGTTTTTCTAGCCAGCATTTTTTGCCTACGAAACCTAGGCTTTGGGGTTTCACTAGAGGGTGTAGATAAGGATGTATTAGAAGGGGATACTGGTGGAGTGCCAGGATTATCTTGAGACTTATTCACGGTGGATTGTTTCTTGAGAAAAGTTTGGGAATTTTGGAGAGAAGAAGGGCGATCAGAACTTGAGAAGAGTTTTAACGGTTATAGACTAATGAAGGAGAGGTGTGATGTATTTAAAGGTGATTAGACTTAAATGCAGTAACGACATCTTTTTCAGAGGTCAATTAGGAGTCTAATCAAGGTGTAATTCCGTTCTCTTAGTGATTATTAGGCATCGCTATATTTTAGGCAAAAATCCCGATTTTTAGAGTTTTAGGGGAATTAAACTAGTACAATGCTCAACGGATAGAATTTCTGGGAATTTGATGAATGTAGGACTTCTATTCATGATTGGAAAAATAATCTTTCTAATTGTGCAGAGTATAGAAAACATACCTGAGCTTTTCATATGAACACATACTGATGAACCAGGTTTTTCATATAGAACTCTCTTGAACATGCCTCAAATGCCAAAATAGAAGAAACTTTGTAAGAGATCAGTGAGTCATGTATATACACATGTAATAGGAGTATACTAATTAAAGTATAAAACTGATTAAGAATTCATTTAGATATTTACACAAAATTAGAACTCCTAACCAAAAACTTTTTTTTTCATTGTGCATTCTGAACTAGACCTATTAGGTGATTTTAATCATCCCTAATTCCAACCTGTTCCTCTCAAAGTTTTCTCTAGTCAGTGCTTTAGTGAAAATGCCAGCTATTTGTTTATCTGTAGCACAGAATTCTATTGAAATCAATCCTTTCTCATAGTTATCTCTAAAGAAGTGGTGTCTAACATATATGTGCTTAGTCCTCTTATGATGAATAGGGTTCTTTGTCATACTTATAGCACTAGTGTTATCACAGAATATTGGAATACATCCCACTTCAATTCCAAAATCTACCAACTGTTGTTTAATCCATAGCAATTGAGCACAACAAGAAGCAGCAGCAATATACTCAGTTTCAGCAGTAGATAGGGCCACAAAATTTTGCTTTTTGATAGCCCATGACACAAGACATGAACCAAGGAAGTGTGCCATACCTGAGGTAATTTTCCTGTCCACTAAGAAACCTGCATAATTAGCATTAGCATATCCTACTAGATAAAAATTACTACCTTTAGGATACCAAAGACACAGATCAGTGGTGCCTTTCAGATATCTCAATATCCTCTTGACAGCAGTCAAGTGGGACTCTTTTGGATTTGCCTGAAAACGAGCATAAAGCCCTAGACTGAAAACAATGTCAGGTCTGCTTGCAATAAGATACAAGAGTGAACCAATCATGCCCCTATACAACTTTTGATCAACTGATGAACTAGGTTCATCAATATCTAATTTAGTGGCAGTTGCAATGGGTGTGTCTATTTCTTTAGAATCCTCCATTTTAAACTTTTTTATTAGCTCTTTTGTATACTTCTGCTGATGGATCATGGTTCCATTTGGACTTTGTTTGATCTGCAAGCCTAGAAAGAAGTTAAGCTCACCCATCATGCTCATTTCAAACTCACTCCCCATTAGTTTTGCAAAGTCCTTACTCAGCCTATCAGTAGTAGCCCCAAATATGATGTCATCCACATAAATTTGCACAACAAGGAGACCTTTACCTTTTTCCCTGAAAAATAAGGTACTGTCAATTTTACCTCTTTTGTAACCATGCTCCAGTAGAAATTTGGATATTCATTCATACCAAGCTCTTGGGGCCTTCTTGAGCCCATAAAGAGCTTTGTCTAACTTGTACACATGCTCGGGACATTCCTTGCTCTCAAACCCTGGAGGTTGTTTCATAAGCACTTCTTCCTTTAGATAGCCATTCAGGAAGGCACTTTTGACATCCATCTAATTGAGAGTGAATTCCATGTGTGTTGCAAAGGCTATGAGGAATCTGATTACCTCTAGTCTTGCAACTGGAGCAAATGTCTCATCATAGTCTACCCTCCTTGTACCACCAGTCTTGCTTTGTTTCTTGTAACTGTTCCATCTTCATCAAGTTTTTTTCTGAAGACCCATTTTGTACCAATGACTGATCTATCTTTGGGTCTTGGAACTAGATGCCAAACTTGACTTTTTTCAAATTGGTTGAGTTCATCCTGCACTGCATTCACCCAATCTGCATCCTGCAAAGCCTCAACAATATTTTTAGGTTCAACAAGAGATAGGAAAACATCAAAAGCACAAAGATTCTTTAGCTGTGATCTAGTTTTGACTCCAGATATTGGATCAGTAATAATGTTCTCAATGGGATGAGAACTTTGATACTTGTGAGGTTTCACAACCAACTGGTTTCTGTTAGATGTCTCTATGTTCTGTTACTGAGGAACAGGTTCATGAAGAGGTTCCTCTAAGGGGTTTGATTCAATTTCTCCTTGATTAGTTCCCCCTATCAGGTTGCCCTTATTTGAAGGACCTGTTCTATCACATGTTCCTTCTTTTGATGCCACTTTGACTTGTGCTGAGGATTCAGTCAATTCCTTTGCCAATCCAATGGCTTCATCTTCATGTTCCTGTCTCTCAGAAAGAATGTTAGTTTCATCAAATGCTACAGGTACACTTTCTTCTACATACAAAGTTCTTTTATTAGACACTTTATATGCTTTGCTATATGAATAATATCCCAAGAACACTTCTCATCACTTCTGGGATCAAACTTACCTAGGGAGTCTTTTCCATTATTGTGCACATAGCACTTGCAACCAAATGCCCTAAGATGGGATATGTTTGGTTTTCTCCCTTTAAGTGACTCATAGGGAGTCTTCTCTACCAGAGGTCTGGTCATGTATCTATTGATTATGTAACATGCAGTGTTTACAGCCTCTACCCAAAAGCTGTGAGGCAATTTACTAGAAAGCAGCATGGTTCTAGCCATGTCCTCAAGAGTTCTATTCTTCCTTTCAACTACTCCATTTTGTTGAGGGGTCCTAGGGGCAGAGAAATTATGATCTATACCATTTTCATCACAGAATTCAGCAAACTTGGAATTTTCAAATTCAGTTCCATGATCAGACCTAATGGATGCAAGTTGATTTCCTAATTGTTTCTGAGTTTTTCTAACAAATGCAGTAAACATGTCAAATGCTTCATCTTTGGAGGTTAGAAATAGAACCCAGGTAAATCTAGAATAATCATCAACAAGCACCATTACATATTTCTTTCCACCTCTGCTCATGGTTCTCATTGGGCCACATAGATCCATATGGATCAGTTCCAATGACTTGGTTGTACTTACCATTTTCTTGCTTTTGAAGGATGATCTTACCTGCTTCCCTCTTGCACATGCCTCACAAACTTTGTCTTCCTTGAACTTGATATTAGGTAACCCTATCACCAAGTCTTTGGAGACTAATTTATTAAGCTGACTTAGACTTGCATGACCAAGTCTTTTGTGCCACAGGAGGGGATCATTAACCAACATACTTAAATAAGTGAGTTCATTTTCTGAGAGAGTAGATAAATCTACAATATCAATATTGTTAAATCTTTTTCCCTACAAAACAATCTTGCCAGTGGTAAGGTTAATCACAAAGAATTTAGTGGAGGTAAAATCCACAAGGTTACCTCTATCATATAATTGTGACAAACTTATTAGGCTATATTTCAAGCCATCTATCAGGTAGACATTCTCTATGGAATGAGAATCTGTTTTGCCTAACTTTCCAACCCCAATGATCTCACATTTCTTTCCATTACCAAAGGAGACATTACCTCCTTTTAAGTCCTGAAGTGAAAGGAACTGGTCCTTATTCCCAATCATATGTTTTGAGCAGCCACTATCCATATACCATATTTGGCTCCTCTCTTTCACTTGGACCTGCAAAAGAAATCAGGGGTTAGTCTTAGGAACCCAAACTAGTTTGGGTCACTTTATATAGGCAAAAGGATGAATCAAATTCCTTCTTGCCCACCCAGGCAGCTTGTTTTTCTCTTGAACAAAGGCTTTGTTCTTTTGACTGGCCTTTTCTTTTGCATTACATTCCATTTTGTAATGGCCAGTCTTGCCGCAGTGTGTGTAGATTTTATTTTTAGGAAGTGTGAGGTACTTGCTTTTAGGGTCCCATTTTGGAGCTTGAGTCCCATAGCCAAGTCCTCTTTTATTGCTACTGTGATGCTCTTGCAGCCAAGAAAGTGCATCAGAAGCCTTGTTCCACTTGCAAGTTCTGTCTAGTTCATGTTTCACCTTTCTTAGATCTTCCTTTAGAACTTTGATGAATTCATCTTTCTTATACAATTCATCTTTCATTTTTCCCAGATTTTCTTCTAGAGTGAGATATGTATGATCAGCTTTCTTCTTTCCTGTTCCTAGTTTCAGTTTTAAGTTTTCAGACCTAAGTTCTAGGACACTGTTATCAAGTTCAAGAGCCTGTTTTTTCAACTCAGCATTTGTATTATCACTCTCATTAACCCGAGACTCGACTCTTGCATTTTTCTTTTAGGATCACACATTCCCTAAACAGAACTTCCTTCTCATTGTTGATTATCTCAGACTCATCAATGAAGTCTAGTAATAGCTCAGCCAACTTTTCTTTAGACAAAAATTTAATCTTGTCTTTGAGATAAAGGATACTTACCTCTTGTTTGTCATCTAATTCTCTGATGGCCATCAGTTCCTGCTCTTCTTCAGCTTCATCTTCTAAGTCTTCATATGAGGTTTCTCCCCAAGCAGCAACCATAGCCTTGGTTGAACCTGTTCCTTCTTCCTGTTCCTTTGTTCAGCCCTTTCTTTCTTCCGCTCAATTTCCCATTGAGGGCAGTTCTTGATCATGTGATCAGTCTTACCACATTTGTAGCAACCCTCATTGGTCTGTTTCTCACGAGCTCTTGACTTGTTGAAGGTTGTTCCTATTGAAGAACCTTTCCTCTCATCGGGTACTTTTTGAAATCTCTAGTGATCATAGCCGTCTCATCATCTTCAAGATCTGAACCTTCAGCAATTCTGAGAGCTAGGCTTCTCTCCTTCTTGGGTGTATCCATCTTCATGGTTTGCCTTCTTAGTTCATAAGCAGTAAGATTTCCAATCAGTTCATCCAGTCTGAGAGTAGCAATATTCTTGGATTCCAGAATGGCAGTGATCTTGCTTTCCCATGAGACTGGAGAAACCCTTGTCAGCGCTTTCTCAACCTTGTCTTCTTCAAGAATAATCCTTCCAAGAGACTTAAGTTCATTTGTTAGTGTAGTGAACCTAGTATACATTTCTTGGATAGTTTCTCCTTCCTTCATAGTAAAATTCTCATATTGAGAATACAACAGTGTTTCTCTGGATCTTTTCACTTGAGGTGTTCCATCATGAGCCACTTGCAAAGTGTCCTATATCTCCTTAGCAATAGTACAACTTTGGATCCTACTATACTCATCTGGACCCAGTCCACACACAAGCCATTTCTTGGCCTTAGCATTTTTCTCCTATTTCTTTAGGTCTTCAGCAATGCAGTCAGCCCTTGTCTTTGGCACATCCACTCCTTCCTCATTTTTCATTGTAGTTGCCAAAGACCATCAGTGACTATGTCCCAGAGTTCATAGTCTTCTCCTATGATGTAATCCTTCATCCTGTTTCTTCTACCAAGAGTAGCACTATCCATTGAACAGTTGAGGCCTGGCAGTGGATTGCCCTTCCCAGTTCCCAGGTGGTGCACTCATGTTGATCTTTTCCTAAGGTATTAGCCTCTTTAAGGATAACCCGCTTTGATACCAATTGATGTTCTAAACGTCAATACCACACAAGAAGGGGGTGATTTGTGTGGTACCAAATTTTCGATCTAGAAAAACCTGGTTCTTCTAGGTGTTCTAACTACTACTGTTTGCATAATTAAAACTACATAAAATAAAGAACACATAGATTTTTACGTGGAAAACACCTGGCTCAAAAGGTGAAAAAACCACGACCTACTACCCAGTAATATTTTCCCAAACTTCCACTAAAATCACTGAGCCAAAACAGCATTTACAAAAACTCTTTATAAACCTAAGGATTAACTCTAACCCTAGTGTGGCACGCAGCCTCAACTGTTGCGACACCTTCAAGTTAACTCTAACTTGAATACTCAAAGTACCTAATACAATTGCTTTTATGAAAGCTCGAAAGGTACAACTTTAAACCACCTACTACAATTGAACTAGAATAAGAATAAATACAATGGAACTTGTTCTTCTATCTCGTTCAAGAAGCTTCAGGAGTGCACACTTAAATCTCACAGAAATTGCTTGCAAAATCGCCTTGCTCTTTTGCTCTCATTGATTTCTTTCCTTAGCTTCAGGTTTAACAAAATATTTTCGTTTTTTTAATACTGAAAAAAATATTTCCAACAAAATATTTTCGTTTTTGAAAAATATTTTTTTCTTCATTTTTTTCAGTTTTTTCAGCTTTCCTTAGCTTCAATTTTTTCTTCATTTCCAACAAAATATTTTCGTTTTTGAAAAATACATTTTTTTCAGTTTTTTCCATGGTTAGAGTCGACTTCTACCAATGAACTGTACCTGTACAGATACAATATATACTTTTCTCCCCCTTTTTGGCATCAGCAATGAGGGAACAAGCCAAGAACTAAACAGTATATATAATATTAAACTGGAGAGATATAGGAATTATCTAATGGCAGAGAAAACAGCCCACAAAAACAACCCAGCAAAAAATAAATTATCCAAGGGCTAAAAAGAAATAGCCTATATAACCAGCATAGCAAAAAAATTATCTTAAATAACCACACTAATGTCGCAAAAATTAAGTAAGGGTATTACCGTTGGCCTCCTTCAAATGTTCAAAGCTCGCATTGGTAGAGATGCTCACTCCATCCAACTTGTCATAAATTTCCTTGAAGGCTTTGACAGTATTCTCCCTAACTCTAAGGAGCACAACTCTAATCTTGTACACATCAGACCATGTTTCCTTGGAAATGGCATGAATATCACCAATAGTAGACTGAGTGGCTGTGAGAAGATTTTTGATTTCAGAGAGTTGAGATTCAATGGTACGAAGCTTGTCACCAAAATTAGGACTACCAGGGCTGGGATGAGGAACAGAAGGTGAAGGTTTGGGCTCTATAGGAGCATGCTTTGCTTCACTATCGTTCTTCTTAACCCAAGAACCCTTAACACTCACATATCTCATACTAGCAAAGGCTCTAGAATTATAAGACTTTGAACCAGTGACAAAGGGATAGTTGGACAGGGAAATTTGATGAGCTTCCAGAACGTGAGTGATTGCCATGCCATAGGGTAGACTAGTGGGATCTTCAGCACTTTCGATCATGAAATTGATAACCCAGGAGGAAAGCTTGATTTTGAGTTTGGTCACAAGGCAGTAAACGAAGAAGGTGTCCCTTTGAGAGAAGGTTGAAAAGGAACCAGTACGGGGAAGCAAAGTAGTTGCGACAATATGGGTCAGAACCCGAGTTTCGAAGCTAACATCACTGGGACCTAACTTGTTTGGAAGGGAGTCATAGGGACACTCAGAAATACACTATTTGGCTTGGTCAAACGAAATTTCAAAGTCATCGGGCCAGGTGTTTTTAAAAAACATAGGAAAACCAGTGCAACGACACTGAAAAAGTGAATTGAACATGGCACAATCAAGAATAATGCACTTGCCTAACACGAAAGATTCCAACCTATCAGGCTTACTAGAATGGATATTGGCATAGAACATTTTTACCAGGGGTTCATATACCTAAGGCGGAGAAGTAGAGAGAAACTTAACCAATATTTGATGAATGAAGAGGTCTTTGACCTTGTAATTGAGGGCTTCCATGTCGTCAAGGTCGCCGACCCTTCCATAAGCAATGGGCTTGTCTTTATAGCAATGAAAAAAATCCCTATTTGGGAATCCCAGAAGTTGAGGTCAGATTCGAGAGAGGCAGAAAAATAAACCTTGGATTTATTTGGGGTGGAGGAGACAGGGGGTTCTTCCATGGGTCGTTTACCTAGGGCTTTTTCTCCTAGGGGTTGAGAGTGTTCAGAGAAATCTCCCTAAGAAGAGGCGAACCCCTCCGAGTGATCGGACCCGAGGTCCACTTGTTCCAGGGCATAGATGGGGGTTTTACTTTGGACCGGGTGCTTTTTATAGTAGAGGCAGAGGGATTTCTGGGATGTTTAGCCATTGAAGGGAGAGGGTTTGACAGGAGCTTTGGAGAGGGGATAAGTATGAAAGTGACTGAAAAGGGTTCTCTGCCTTAAGAAGAAGGTTTTTGACAGTTGAGTACAGGAAAGGAAAACATGTTAGTTGAAAGGACGTGATGATTGGCTTGAACGACAAACTGATGTGAAAGAAAAAGAGGGAAAGAACGGAGGCGTAATTAATGCATGAGTAAAGGACAATCTTTACACCCGTAAAAAAATCAACAATACATATAGGTCCTAAAATTTATAAATAAAGCGAGTAACGCCAAGTAACTTTCTTAAATCACAAAATGTCTCCTCTAATAAAGGTTTAGTAAAAATGTCAGCTAACTAATCAGTGGTTCCAACTAAAGATATTTCTATGTCTCCCTTAAGAACATGATCTCTAATAAAGTGATGCTTGATATCTATATGCTTTGCTCTCGAATGATGCACATGATTTTTGAAAAGACAAATAACACTTGAATTATCACAAAAAATTTGTATAGGCTTAAACGAAAGTTCATAGTCACCAGTTGATGAGACATCCACAGTAGTTGTGTGCAGCATTATCCAATGGCAATGTATTCAAGTTTCAGTAGTAGACAGTGCAACTGATGCTTGTTTTTTACTGTTCCAGGATATCAAAGCCTTTCCTAGTAATTGACATGTACTGCTCGTGCTTTTTCTATAGTTCTTGCCATATCTTGGAGAGTTCTGTTCTTTCTTTCTACAACCCTGTTCTATTGTGGTGAGCATGGTGCAGAGAAATTATGTGTGTATCCTTGATCATTATAGAAATCTTCACATGCTCTACTTTTAAATTCTCCTCCATGGTCACTCTGAATTGTTGAAATTAGATATCCCTTTTCTCTTTCAACCTTCTTGCAAAAAACTTCAAAATTTCTTAATGCTTCATCCTTATGAGATAAGAAAATTACCCAAGTGAAACGTGAATAATCATCTATGATAACAAAAGCATACCTCTTTCCTCCTATACTTGCAGTTCTAGTAAGCCCAAATAAATCCATGTGAAGTAAATGCAAAGGTTTTGAAGTCGATACTATATCTTTATTTTTGAAAGAGTTTCTGGTCTGCTTACCCATTTGACATGCATCACAGATATGGGTTCTAGAAAAATTCAGTTTGGGTAGGCCAACAACTAACTCATGTTTAGACAAGTTTTCTTTCAAATGCATGCTAGTATGACCAAGTTTCCTATGCCACAACTAAGGATCATCAGACATAGAAGTTAAGCAAATATGACCATCTATCTTTTCAAAACTATCAAGGATATAAATATTTTCATACCTTTTTCCAAGAAGGACTATTTTACCTGATTCGTCTTCAATAGCACATCGTGTTTTCTTAAAAATTACCTCATATCCTGAGTCGCAAAGTTGACTTATGCTCAAGAGATTATAGTTGAGGCCATCGACCAAATAAACTTTAGTAATGTCATAGTTGTTATTGAAGAGAATTGTTCCAATACCAATTATTTTGCCTTTTGAGTCATCCCCAAATTTAACACATCCTCCATCAATTTTTGTAACTTCTTTGAACAAGTTTTTTCACCTGCATATGACTGGAGCACGCACTAGCTACATATTATTTTCCTTTGCGGCTTATTCTGTGGTGTTCTTGCAAAACAAGATGATTACTTTCTTTTAGGTACCCAAGCTTTCTTGGGTCTTGGAGGGTTAGTGTTACCAGATTCATAATTATTTTTTGGTTTCCAAACCCATACTAAAATAAAGGAATATTTATGCCCACTTTTGTTACAGTAATGACACATAACTTCTGACCCACCTTTAGGTCTTTCATTAGTGTTAGCACTAGTCGACTTAGTTCTGGTTGGTCCCTTTCCAGTTAACTTGTAAGTCGTCTGGTTTGATCTAACAGAACAGTTACTAGTGGACTTGAGCATACCATTGAGTTGCATTTGCAATTTCTCAAACTCTTCTTGAAGTACTTCTTTTTCGATTTCACATACTTCATATTTGAATTTCCGGTCTTTAACTTCTTTAGTGAGTCTCTTAAGCTCATTCATTATTTTTTCTGACTCTTTCAAAGTTAAATCAAGAATATCCTACAATTCATTGCATCTTTCATAGTTATAAGATCTTACCTCACTAATTTCACCTTGTGCCATGAAACATTTTTCATTTTCTTCATTTAAAGTGTCCTCATCTGTCCGGCATCCTGAGGATTTGTTCATTTTGTTTTCCAGAATCGTCATGAAGCAGAGATTTGCTATCTCTTCGTGGTCTAAATTGTCCTCATCACTCCAGCTTCCGAAGGATTTGTTCTTGTTAAAGCCTCTAGAGATCTTCCTTTTTAGTTCTGGGCACTCAGCTTGAATGTGCTCAAATCTTCCACACTCATAGCATTTTACATCGTTCTTGTCCTGTTCATTGTATTGCCTGGATCTTCTTGGTGGGATTCTTTCTTTCTTTGTATTCCAGAATCTTCTCATTAATCCATTCAGGTTTCTTGATAGCATATCAATCTCTTCTTGTAAAGCATCAGGATCATCATATATTTCGTTTTCAGCTATTTCAGTTGAGGTCTTGAACGCAACTATTTTCTTTTTTTCTTCTTGATTAGTCTTCTTGAGATGCGTCCTTTCAAAATATATGAGTTCTCCTTATAACTTATCATAGGATAATTTGTTTAGATCCTGAGATTTCAGTGTGACTACTTTGGTCTATCAGGTGGTTGGCAAACTCCTGAGAATTTTTCTAACTTAATCATCACTGGTATAAGGCTTGCCAAATGCCTTTAGTTCGCTAATTATTTTGCTAAATCTGGAAAATAAATAGATTCCCCTTCGTTCATTGAGAAGAATTCGTAATCATGAACCAGTATGTTGATATGTGTTTCCTTTACCTTGCTGCAAGTTTGTCCCATATTTCTTTGGTTGTGTCACAGCTTGAGATTTTCTCATATTCTTCACCACTTATAGCATTATGAAGCAAATTTCTCGCTTTATTATTTACTTGTACCACTTCCAATTGCTATTTTGTGTATGAATCTATATCTCCAGGATCAGCAAGTGGTGGAGTAGCAGCAGGTAAGGGATAATTTTCTTTTTTGATGACTCTCCAAACTTTGACGCCATAGGCCTTGGTAAAGATCTCCATTTGTACTTTCCAATGTGACAAATATTGTCCATTGAAGTGTAGTGGTCTAACTTGTGAAGTTTCTTCCTGAAAGAGAACTCCTATGATAACTTAATTTGTCATGATCTTTTCTCACAAGCTGTTAAAAAAAGTAGAATGTGAGCCTTGCTCTGATACCAATTGAAAGTACGGG
>MU675535.1:45387-75391 GCA_026770625.1 Nicotiana glauca
GGGGGGAGGGGGGGTGAATTGTGTATTTTTAAACTTCATCTCTTATTAGTTGACTAGTTAATCCAATAGTCGACTAGATATAATAACTTAACAGTTATAATGACAGAAAATAAGATGCAGAAAGTAAGTGCAGGAATTAAAGACACCAGAATTTTTATACTGGTTCGGATTCAATATGAATCCTAGTCCAGTCCCCTTGAGTTGCAAGGGAGTTCTCTTTAGTAAATGTGTTTCTCCTAATACAGTGGAAATGAATTGATAACACAGTTCCTCTAACACTCATTTCTTTTTTGATACAATGCCTCACCAGTGTTATACTCTTTTTTTCTCTGACTTGTTACACAGCAGATCTTAGTGAACTACAATGTTTGTTTGCAATAGAACAAAGATAGGGTTTTTGGTTCGATCAAAGTATATGTGTCTAAGGTTAAGGCTGGGTATAAATACATTGGTAAAGATTGAGGATTGGCAACCCAAGAGATTTGATCCTTGGAAAGAAATTGATTCTTTCCAAGAATAAGATAGCTAGTTGTTGTTCTTCCTTGATATCTTTCCTTTAACAATTGTATATAATGAAGGCTTGCTTCCTTGATTGTTGGTCCTTCCAAAATTAGCCGCTTAGCAATATTTACAAGATCTTCGATCTTCCGGATATGTTGGCCTTGATTCATGCCTTAGGTTTAGGCTTGCTTGATTTTTTCCATCGCATATGTCTGATTGATTTGCTGATTAATTGCTTTCCTTAGGCATCCAGATTTCCTGATTAGTTTGTAATCTTTGTTGATTGATTTCTTTCCTTAAGCATCAAGTTTGACTTCAGCAATCTTGTAGTATCTTCTTGATTCCTTGTTCTTCTGTAATTGATTTCTTGCAGAGGTATATTATTTGCATCATTAAAACTAGATCTAACATTGACGACCTATACCATAGTATTGCTATTATTTATGCTTCTTCGTTCGACTACCTTATAAAATTATTATTAATAGTCTCAGAGGTACGTGGTTTGCACGTGTATCCTATATCAATAAAATATGCTATTTCAAAAAATTACAAAAAAATTAATGAATAATGTGTTTGACCTTTAAAATAAAAATTAATAAAAAATGTATAAGTTCTTGAAAATGGTGACTACTAAATATTTTATTTAGCCGACTCAATGGAGAAAGAATTCTATTAATAAAAGTTCTTAGATATCTTATTGTAGTTTTTGAAGACTTCTATTGAAATAACTTATAAAAGGATATTATTATTTCTATGTTTTAATACAAAAATAAACAAAAAAAAAATTTAAATACTATTATCAACAAAGATTTGTCAATTAAAATAAATTAAAACAAAATTCTCCACCATTTTCGAATGAAGAGATTGGTATTATGTTCATAGAAAAAATTGATAAGGGAAACGTAAAGTATAAATGACTAATATTTTTTTATAGAAAATAATTTAATATAGAACATAAGGGGAGTTGCCATTTGTAAAATAATAATAATAATAATAATAATAATAATAATAATAATAATAATAATAATAATAATAATAAATGACAATTCCTTAAGAATATAGTTTGCATTCTATTGTTTCATCCTTATTGCTTCAAGTTTTTATTTTTACGAATTAGACTCTTAATACAATTGTAACCAAAATTTTCATATTCTAATGCTATTCATATAAAAATAAAATTCGGTATCCTACAAGATTTTTTAATTTGAAAATAATTTACCTATATGATGAATATAAAAAATAATTAAATTAATTCTTGTTAATTTGTTAATTCAAAGTCTTACTTATTTGTTTGGATGAGTAAAGAAAATAATTACTTTTTGTTGATTCAAATTCTTTATATTAACTCAACTAATTTTAAATAATTAATTATAATTATATAATCAAAGAGTAAAAAAAAATTAATATTTCACTTTTTGAATTTTGTGTTTGTAAAATCATTAATGTACTTGACTCTTGTCAACCACCTAAATATTTTATTAGTGATTTGTTAAATATTAATCGGTATTTTTGTTATGTAATAATAATAATAATAATAATAATTAATTTTATTATTATTATTATTATTATTATTACTATTATTATTGCTATTTTTTTATTACTAAAAGAGATTAGAAAGAAAGAATGATAATTCATGCGCCTTGTCCTGGATAGTCTAATTAGGATATAAAAAATTAAATAATATAACTTCCTTAGGTAATTAAGTTCTTACATATTACAAACTTTGCATTATTGCAAATAAGGGATATATTAGGTAATTTGAAAATTTTAAATATTAGAAAAATAATTAATTTACAATTACAATTTTATCCAATGTGAAATCTATTCTAAAAGGATTAAAAAGGCAGATGATATTTTGATAGGGGCTTCACGCTTTCATTATAGAATTATTTTCTATTTTTCTTTTAACCATGTAAATCGAAGTGCATTTCATAATTCATATTAAACAAAATTGCAATGAAACTCAATATATTTCTCTTTTATGTAAATTAAAAATAGCGAAATACTTTAAAGACAAAGTTTTGTTCCTTTTTAAAAAGATTCTTTTCTTTTTTAACTACATATAGGATACTTTTTTCTAAATAATTATTTCAAAGGAATCATATTAACAATAAAATTTATTAGAGAACCTTTGCTACCCCTTCATTGTGAGACGAATATAATTCAAATGCAAAAGTTGACAAAATTTCCTTCATACATATTTTGAAGGAATTATAGTTTAATGACGAGATTCCGGTGGAATTTTAGAAGTGTGTAGGGAGAGCAGGTGTGGAGTAGTTGACTGGGTTGTTTAATGTTATTTTTAAGGCAAAGAGGTTGCCGGATGAGTGGAGGTGGAGTACGGTGGTTCCATTGCATAAGAACAAAGGTGATATCCAGAGTTGTACCAATTATAGGAGTATCAAATTACTGAGTCATACCATGAAAGTATGGGAGAGGGTGGTTGAAGCAAGAGTGAGGATGACAGTATCTGTATCCGACAACCAGTTCGGGTTCATGCCGGGTCGTTCCACCACAGAAGCGATACACCTTGTTAGGAGGTTTGGTGGAACTGTACAGAGAAAGAAAGAAGGATTTGCACATGGTTTTTATTGACCTGGAGAAAGCGTATGACAAGGTTCCTAGAGAAGTTCTCTGGAGATGCTTGGAGGCAAAAGGTACGCTAGTTCCTTATGTTATGGCAATTAAGGATATGTATGATGGGGCTAAGACTCGAGTTAGGATAGTAGGAGGGGACTTAGAGCCTTTTTCGGTTGAAATGGGATTACACCAAGGCTCTGCGCTCAGTCCGTTCTTATTCGCCCTAGTGATGGATGCGATATCACACCATATTTAAGGGAAGGTGCCATGGTGCATGCTATTCGCTGATGATATAGTTCTGATTGATGAGATACGAGCCGGTGTTAATGAGAGATTGGAAGTTTGGAGACATACTGTTGAGTCCAAGGGTTTCAAGCTAAGTAGAACGAAGACGGAATACCTCGAGTGTAAGTTCAGCGCTGGGCCGAGGGAAGTCAAAGTGGATGTGAGGCTTGAGTCACAGGTTATCCCAAATAGAGGCAACTTCAAGTACCTTGGTTTGGTTATCCACGGGGGAGGGGAGATCGATGACGATGTCACACACCGTATTGGTGTAGGATGGATGAAGTGGAGGTTAGCATCTGGAGTCTTGTGTGATAAGAGAGTGCCAACTATACTCAAAGGTAAGTTCTATAAAGTGGTGGTTAGACCGACCATGATGCATGGGGCTGAGTGTTGGCCTATTAAGAATACACATATCCAAAAGATGAAAGTAGCAGAAATGAGGATGTTGAGGTGGATGTGTGGGCACACTAGGATGGATAAGATTAGGAATGATGACTTTCGGAAGAAAGTGCATGTAGCCCCTATTGATGACAAGATGCGGAAAGCAAGGC
This sequence comes from Nicotiana glauca, assembly GCA_026770625.1. Lineage (NCBI taxonomy): Eukaryota > Viridiplantae > Streptophyta > Magnoliopsida > Solanales > Solanaceae > Nicotiana > Nicotiana glauca. Next base: position 49,305 of record MU675535.1, read on the forward strand.
TCAGATGGTTCAGACATGTACAAAGGAGAAGCCCAGATGCTCCAGTAAGGAGGTGTGAGCAGCTGATCGTGGAAGGCATGAGAAGAGGTAGAGGGCGGCCTAAGAAGAATTGGAGAGAGGTGATCATGCAGGATATGGCGAGGCTTCAGATTTCAGAGGACATGACACTTGATAGGAAGTTATGGAAGTCGCGTATTACGGTTTCAGGCTAGGAGGTAGTTGAGTCTTGCTTTACTTTGTACCTTTGTGAGCCTAGTTCGGTGGGATTTTATCTAAGATAGCTAGGGGCAATGTCGTGTCTTACTATTTTCTATTTTCGAAGCAGGATCCATTTACTAGCCATCGTTTTTGCTTTGAATTTTTTTTCCCTGCATTCAATGTTTCTTTTTCCCTATGATTTCCGTGGCGAATATAATATTCTCTTCTTTTGTCTTTTTATTATCTTGAGCCGAGGGTCTTTCGAAAACAGCCTTTCTACCCTTTCGAGGTAGGGGTAAGGTCTGCGTACACACTACCCTCCCCAGATCCCACGTGTGGGATTTTACTGAGTTGTTGTTGTTGTTGTTGTCAAATTAGTTTTTTTTCCTCTAAATTTTGGAGTACGTCTTTTATGGTAAATGGATATAGAAAATCCAAAATGATGGTTCAAATATTATGAGTTTCTATATGATTCAAAGAAGGAAATATTTTTTAAGCAAAATTTATTTAATTTAAAAATTATATATATATATTAGGAGAATACTTAAATTAAAACTTTGTGTTATGTGAAAGTTATTTTTAAAGGTTAAAAAAGACGAACAACATTTCTGTCACGACCCATTTTACCATAATAGGTCATGATGGCGCCTAATACCATTGTCAGGCCAGCCGATGCGGAAATGTCATTAAGTTCTCATTTTACATTAGCCAATAAACAGTTATACTAGAGATTCGAACATAAAAGGTAAGGCCAGTAAGGATCATAAAGTGCTACAATAGCAATACACTCCAAAATAAATGTCTACTACTGTGTGTGCCAAAACCTGGTGTCACAAGCTACGGGCGACTAGTAGAATATACACAAAAGAATAACACACTATCCAACTGTCTGAATTAGGATAGACAGAAGCAAAAGTACAAGAAAGGACTTCCTCGGCTGCGGATCGGCATGAGAGAGAAGCAGCTCACCGTAGAAGTCCCCAAGCGTGCTCACTGCTGCGCACCAGGATAATGCCTAGATCCACCTGCCTCAAAGCCTGTATATTTAAATACAGAAGCGTAGCATGAGTACATAAACCACATGTACTCAGTAAGTATCCCGTCTAATCTCGAAGAAGTAGAGATGAGAGGTCGACTTGATACTTACTAAGGTCAAGATAATATAATGTAATAAGGTGATATGTACATCATGAAGGATTTTAATAACACAAGTTCAATAGAAGAGCCAAATTCATATTCTCGTCATAATTAAATTGCCTGTTTTCCCTTTTCATATCAAATATGTGATCATGTCATAACTAAATTCAAGCACATAAATCATGCACAAACATGCCGAGGTTGACGGCCCGCTCCAACGGAAAATAAATTGTGCACTGTCGAGGGTCGAGCGGCACGAACCATAAATGCATCTATTATCACCGAGGCGATTAGCCCGATCCATAATCATCAAGAAAATATCAAGAAAAGCAGATAAGGCTCAATTGTATACAAGGGAATCCCTACCAAGGCTCAACAAATCATACGTTCACTTTTCATTCCCTCAAGTCTCTAGCAAGTCAAAATGATCATATTGGCAAGTTAAAATAAGAGATATTCCCCAATTAGACATGGCATGAGTCCTAAACTACCCGAACAATTATCATGTAGTAGCTACGCAGGGACTCTCGTCACCTTGTAAGTACGTAGCCCCCGTATTTAGCAATAATTACTCATTTAAAAATCCTACGGGGATAATTCCCTCTTACAAGGTTAGAAAGGAGACTCATCTCGCTCCAAAGTGCACTCCCAATATCCAAGAACGAGCCCGAGTCCTTAATTCAAAGCCGGGCAATCCCAAACTAATCAAACGAAGCAAGAACTAGTAAATAAAGGCTTACAAGGTTGAATTCTAGCTATTTAAGCAACTTCCTAGCCATTAACACAAGTTTCCTAAATTTCGACCCCTGGACCACGTGCACGGATTCCGAGATTTTTCGAAGGAAGTTGTTCTCTATCACCTAAGGATCACAAATATATGATTTCTAGTTCATTTCATAGCAAATTATAGGACTAAATCTTAGTTTTGGTTAAACCCTAGGTCTAACTCTAATCTCTTGAATTTTACCTAATTTTAGTATTAAATCTACCTAATGTTTATGTATTTGAACTAAAAGTGAGTGGGGATTACTTACCTTATAATGATGTGTGGAAACTCCCCCATTGGAATCGCCAAAAATCGCCTAAGTGTGGAAAGAAATGTGGAAGAAATGAGCTTGAGCTCGTATTAAATGAGTTTCTATCCCTAGCGATTTTCGCTTCTGCGGGAGAAATCCCGCTTCTGCGAAAATGGTCGTTTATGCGGCTTCTTGGCAACTGGTGCTCGACCGCTTCTGCGGTCTGGGGGCCGCATAGGCGGAATCGCTTATGCGGTCCCAGGGCCACTTTTACGAAATGGGGGAACTGAGTCGGACAGCTTCTGCGGTATAGGGGGTCGCAGGAGCGGGACCGCTTCTGCGGTCCCTGGTCCGCTTCTGCGATTTTCCAGGACTTGATCCTTTCCGCTTCCGCGATGAGGCAACCGCTTCTGCGGTCCAAGAGCCGAAGAAGCAGTTATGACAGAAGCAGCAGATGGAGTTTTTCCTAAGTTTTCAACTTCACTCGAACCTCGACCATTTGACGCTCGGAGTTCCCGAGCCCCGTCCGAACATACCGACAAGTCTAAAATCACGAGGCGGATCTACTCAAACCCTCGAAACACTCAAAACAACGTTAAATTGAGGAATCACACCCCAAAACCTAATATCTCAAATCAATTGAACTTCAAGTTCTAAACTTTCCTCCAACGGGTCAAAATGGCCTTAAACTACTCGGATTGACACCAAATTTTACGGGTAGGTCTTAACTGATATTCTGGACTCGTACCAAGTTTCGGAATCGATATCCGAACCCGATACCTATGAAAACAACGATTTCTTAGTTTATTTAATTCTTTGAAACTTAAACTTAACAATTTTACATAAAAATTCATTACTCGGGCTAGGGACCTCGGAATTCGATTCCGGGCATATGCCCAGGTTCCATATTTTCCCGCGGACTCTCAAAAATTATCAAATTACGTTTTCGGGTCCGTTTCCTCAAAATATTAACCGAAGTCAAACTTGGCCTTTTTAAAGGAACTTAAAGAAGCAACTAGGCTTAAATGTTGCTCAGAACTCTTCTAACTTCTGAACCACCCATCCCCGCAAGTCATAAATTAGCTAAAATAAGTACAAAAAGTATTATTTAAGGGAACAGGGTTCGAGAATACAAAACGACCAATCGAGTCGTTGATAATTTCGCTAAGGGAATTCATGCTTTTAATATAGTATAGATAGATTATTATTAGCAAAGATGAGAAAAGGGAAAAGAAAAATAGGCCTGCCATTTCATAGTGAATTAAAAGAAAAGATTTTTTAAAAAGAAGTGTGGCTGCTGGGATTCGAGCCCAGGTCTCCACGGCCACAACGTGGAATTCTCACCACTAAACTAAAGCCACATTCTTAACAACCAATGTATTTGTATAAATATTCACACAAAAACTCAAATTGAATCACCTGATATCTCTCTGTATATATATAGAGATATATAATGATTTGGTCTGGTACTGCATAAGAAAAAATTGAAATAAATAGTCATATTAAAATATTTATATATTTTTAAAACTTTATAAATGATTTTATTTAAAAGTATGTTTAAAAATATTTTCTGGTCTCTCATGAATCGTAATATTTAATAGAACTATTATAGTATGTATATTAATAATGCTTGATTTTAACATGCATGATTTCTTTCTTGTCAAGTGATTTTATTTGATCTCTTAATACTTTCATATTCAAAAGTCAAAATCTATTAAACTCTTATATTTTGAGATATAACTTTATTAGTTTTTCCATTTTTAGTCTTCACTGTGCCAACTTCATTTTGAGCTTAATATCTCAATACCACCATCACATTCATATCTTTTGTGCTTTATTTCTCTTTTGAAAAATAAAATTGGTAGGTCATACCCTACATCATGTATTGAAATATGCAACATGTGTCTGCGATACTTTCTTGTTTTGCTTGGAATAATTATAGGTTGACATAATTTAATGATTTTATAGTTTAATATGATCTTTTCTTGTTTTGCTTATAAATATTTACTCCTAATCTTATATTCCTTTGTCTTCTATTTATTTTTTATTAATTTTTGTTTTCTTGTGCATTAGAGGAGGGCCGGTTCTTCAAAATGCCCGAACTTCCTTGTAAAGTTACTGTTAACAGTCATATCTCATATACATGTTATCTTTATTCTAACATTCATTCTTGTATATAGGAGAGTAAAAATCAATTTAACCAAATGTCATATTATATGAATGATCAAGATTGAAGAAAAAAAGAGCTAACCGATAGAGAAAATTCATTTGGGATTTAGAGAATGACCCGTAAATTGCATGATAGCAATAATGTCTGTTTGGCTCAAAAGTTATCAATCTACTTTGTAAGCTTAAAAATAATAAAAAATAAGTAAGGGTAAATCGTAATCAAAGATAATAAAACTTAGAGACAAAAGAGATGAAATTATTGTGGTAGATCTGATAAGATGAACTCGAGAATGAGTGTTCGTTAGATGTAGATATAGAGAGAGAATAAGAGAAAATAAGAGAGTTGCATTATCCGAGAATAATAATCCTCCCCTTTACAATGGGAAGGTCTCCTTTATCTAGCAGGAGGCCTTCCTCAAAACAATCATAAAAGTACAAAAAGTACTCAACGTCCACCTAGCGAGGACGCTGAGTTTTAACTGGCGTCGCCTCTGTCCCCATGCCCAAGTCATACCCTTGCTTTAGTTGACGTATGCTTACTAGGTGTACCCTTCGGTGTAGAGACGTTGAGGGCCAAATTTGACCCCAGACAGTTAGTTCCTCCGCTCGTTGGAGGCGTATCCGGTAGATGTCTTCAATGGGCGGAAATGCAAATCTCGTCTTTGGAGAATTTGACCTTACTATGGGGGCGGTAACGTGAATGAGATGAAATGTATGACATCGCCGAGCTGCTGATGCGTGGCTCCCTTTTTGAAATGACATCATCGCCCGCATGCGTCATAATTATAATTACTCCCGAGGCGGTTCAGAGGATAATGTGATGTTCTGATTTCCCGCACCCGTTTTGAATCATGCCTCTTCGATTTCTGCGCATCCTAACCCTATAAAAAGAGGGAAGGTTCAATCCATTTCATCTTTCAAACCTTTGGAAAACCTTTTCTGGCTTCTTTCTTTTCCTTTCTTTCTAGCAACCACTATTTCGTGCGAAACTCTCCCACTTCTTTGAAACCACATTTCCTGTCATTAGTGCTTCGTTTCTTACATAGGATAACATGAGGAAACACCGTCAGAGTAGTAAAAAGACCAAAGATAATGCCCCATCTAGGGTTCCTCCCTCCTCCGGTGGCGAAGAGGAAAAATCAGGGAAAGCTCTTGTTCCCCTTAGTGTAGACAACGTCCTCCCAAAGGAGATGCATATTCGAAGGGATTTTCCAACTAAAAGCTCAGCCCTTCCTTGGGAGCATAGTGATACAATCCCACCTATACGATCTTCGAGAGACACGCCATATTCTGGACTATGTGGAAATGGCTCCGGCTGGGACGGACTATGTCAATGTGCACCGGCCTGGGTACTGCACATTTTACGAGTACCCATTTTTGATCGGTTATGGTCTCCCAATCTACCCTCTAACGGAGGAGCTTTGCCGCTTTTTCAATGTGTTTCCTGCTCAGCTTACTCCTTACACCTTGAAGGTGTGTAGGATTCTGACCCCATATGCAGCCAAGGCTGAGTGCAGCGTCTCAGTTCACCACCTTTTACAGTTATTCAGCCCTGGTTACCTGAAGGGTACCATGCTGTAGTTGAAAAGCCGTGGCGCCAAGGGCTTGGTCGTTAGAGCTGATGACAAGACCAACCGCCATTTTTGGCGTAAGTACTTCTACATCAGGACGGAGCATCTGGTGTCTAACCCTGAAGGGTTCCCAGAAAAATGGAACCTGGAACGTAAGTACCTTTATTTGTAGAATTCATGACAGCTTGCGACCTTGACCATACGACCACTATGATTTATTTCTTTACTCTTTTTTGTAGAGAGGGCTTCTCCACCCCAGTTCATTGACAATATTAAATCGTGGGTGGAAAGAAAGATACCTTATGTAGAGGAATACCATACCTGGGCCGCATTTCGTGAACGATACGGCCCGTCAGGTAATTCTTTGGCTTAGGTTTGGAGGTTCCCTTAGGTTTTGTTACCTGACTTACTCATGTTGGCAGGTCGGAGCGCCCCTAAGAGGAAGAAAAACATCGTTACCTCACCTAGGGCGGGGACTGACTTTGAGGGTGGAGACATACCCTGTGACTCGTCTAGTGATGTCACCCCCGAGGTTCCTCAGCGGGAGGTTGCTCCTGTGGCGGCATCCTCAAGTGAAGCGACTCCTTCAATGCCATGCCCGCGGCCTGTGGAGGAGACTTCTGAAGGTGAGGAGCCGCCAGAGAGAAAAAGACGGCGGTTGATAACGGGCAAGGGGATAGCCACAGAGGACGAGAGGGCGAGTGAGCCCTGTCAGGGGTCGAGGCTAGTTTTTATGGCCGATGCCATCCGTTCTAGGATTTTGTCTCCCTAAAGGAGGGCAGTTCCTGACACCAGCCCAGCCCACATTCTGGAGAGTGGTTCGCCGGCTGCTATTGGAGAAGTGGGCGACGGTGCCGAGAGGGGGGACCCTGAGGCTGCCCATGTCGATGCAGATGTGTTAACGAGGGGTCCGGTCCGTGTGGGAATGACGGAAGGTAGATCTAACTGCTGAATTTTGATCCCAGAAGGGTATAACCTGTTGCAACACAGCGAGCAGGCCGCAACGGATATGATCTTGTTATGTGCGGCCGCTGAGCGTGAAATGCTGAAAAGTGTTAGTGACGGGGATCTATCCCGGAGGGTCGCTGGCGCGGCCTTGCAGGTAGTTTTTAGTTTTCTTTGTGTGTCATAAGGCTAACTTTGATGCACACTGACATGCCTTTCCTCTTTTTTTTCTCCTTTTAGACTCTCATTTTGGAGGTAGAGAGGAGGCGGCGAGCGCAAAGGAAGGCAGCCACCTTTAATAAGGTGGCAAAGAAGTATCGACGGTGTCGTGCCAAGCATAAGGTGCTGGAGGATGTATTCCAGCAGGACCCAAAATTTTGGGTTTTCCGTAAGGGCCTTGAGCAGTCAGAGGCCCAACTGAAACAGAGGGTGGTCGAGCTGGAGCAGGTTGATGAGCAGCTGATAGCTGCTTTGGCTTGGAAAATTGAGCTGGAGACTCTTCTCTAGTCAAAGGAAGAGGAATTGGAGGTTGGCCGTGGGGTAGTGGCGGAAGCTGCTGATTTCCGAACCAAGGTCGCTGCCTTGACTGTTGAGCTCGGTACTAGGGCGGTTGAGGTTGAAGCTCTTAATCGGACTGCTGCGCCAAGGTCTGATGAGGATATGCATCGTGAGGCGCACGAGATGTGGGTGTATGCCGAGGCCAGACTGGTCATGCTTGAGGAGTTCTTAGTTGCGGGTCGGGCTACTGAGGCGGAGGTTCAGGAGCAACGGCGCATAGCTCGCGTCGCCCGCGAAGCCTGTGGGTATAGTTCTGACTCCCCAGACCGGGTGGGCTATAATTTCGAAGATGTTAAACGTCTAGGATCCGGGTCCTGGATCTTTGCAACTTATCAACCTGGTGACGACAATGGACGAGATGGCGTCCAGGCGGGGGACGACGAACAGAATGGCGAAGCCCCTTATGACTTGTATACATTTTTGTTTTGTTATATTTTGAAGTGTAAATGGGTCCTTTTGTACATGCATTTTTGGATGATAATGAAAGTTGTACTTTTGTTGTTATTCCTTTCCTTTTGTATCTTTTATTTTTGGTAACTCGTCTCCGCAGGGAGGATGCTCGCATACTTGTAGGATTCTTAGCGTGCTTCTCGAACATTATTTGTGTTATCCGCCGATAGGGGTCAGCTTCGATGCTAAATAGAGTCGGCTTTAGCTAATAATGGCATCGCTTTACCTGTTATTTACGTGCCTTTTTCCTAGTCGAATAGGGTTGGCGGCTGTTGGCGACGATGGCCTTAGCCATAATTTCAATGGCCTTAGCCAGGTACGTAACTTCGACTGTCATCGAATTACTCATTTGTCGTAGTCGAGCTGGGTCGACTTATTGACGATGATGGCCTTAGCCATTTACACATTGGAGATGGCCTTATCCATGTACATAACTTCGACTGTCGTCGAGTTACTCTTTTGTCATAGTCGAGCTGGGTTGACTTATTGACGGCGATGGCCTTGTCCATTTACACGTCGGAGATGGCCTTAGCCAAGTACGTAACTTCGATTGTTGTTGAGTTACTCTTTTGTCGTAGTCGAGCTGGGTTTACTTATTGAAGATGATGGCCTTAGCCATTTACGTAACTTCAACTATCGTCGAGTTACTCTTTTGTCGTAGTCGAGCTGGGTCGACTTATTAACGACGATGGCCTTAGCCATTTACACGTTGGAGATGGCCTTAGCTATGTACATCACTTTAACTGTCACCGAGTTACTCTTTTATCGTAGTCGAGCTGGGTCGATTTATTAACAGCGATGGCCTTGGCCATTTACACGTCGGAGATAGCCTTAGCCATGTACGTAACTTCGACTGTCGTCGAGTTACTCTTTTGTCGTAGTCGAGCTGGGTTGACTTCTTGACGATGATGGCCTTGTCCATTTACACGTCGGAGATGGCCTTAGCCATGTACGTAACTTCAACTATCGTCGAGTTACTCTTTTGTGGTAGTCGAGCTGGGTTGACTTTTTGGCGATGATGGCCTTAGCCATTTACACGTTGGAGATGGCCTTAGCCATGTATGTAACTTCGACTGTCGTCGAGTTTTTCTTTTGTCGTAATCGAGCTGGGTCGACTTATTGACGACGATGGCCTTGGCCATTTACACGTCGGAGATGGCCTTAGCCATGTACGTAACTTTGACTGTCGTCGAGTTACTCTTTTTTCATAGTCGAGCTGGGTCAACTTATTGACGATGATGACCTTAGCCATTTACACGTCGAAAATGGCCTTAGCCATGTGCGTAACTTCGACTATCGTCGAGTTACTCTTTTGTCGTAGTCAAGCTGGGTCGACTTATTAACGACGACGGCCTTAGACATTTACACGTTAGAGATGGCCTTAGTCGTTCATACATTGGGGATGTCCTTAGCCGTTCATACATTGAAGATGGCCTTAACCGTTCATACATTGGAGATAGAGCCGTTCATACGTTGGAGATGGCCTTAGCCGTTCATACGTTGGAGATAGCCTTAGCGGTTCATATATTGAAGATGGCCTTAGCCGTTCATACATTGAAGAGGGCCTTAGACATTCATACATCGGAGATGGCCTTAGCCATTTATACATTGGAGATGGCCTTAGCCGTTCATACATTGGATATGGCCTTAGCTGTTCATACATTGGATATGGCCTTAGCCGTTCATACATTGAAGATGGCCTTAGCCGTTCATACATTGGAGATCATGCTAGTCCAGTCCCTTTGTCTTCTCAGCCAGGAGAGCGCATGGAGTGGCTGGTATGATAAACTTGTTTTGCAAATATCTCTAGGTGTCCCCTCTGCCGCCTCGTTAAAAACCTCCCCGAGAAAACCCAATTGGGACAAAACTCGGGTAAGGGAAAAAGAGTACGACTCGGGAGACGCCTTTTAGAAATGGAAATACTTGAGGTGGGCGACGTTCCAATTATTTTTGGAGAGTTCTACCTTCCATTGTTTCCAATTGGAATGATCTTTTACCTGCTGCTGCTATGATTTTGTAGGTTCCGTCCCAGTTGGTGCCCAGTTTTCCATCACTTGGGTCTTTTAATGCCAATGTTTTGTCTTTGAGGACGTAATCTCCCACTTTGAGTGGTCTTACTTTGGCTCTTTTGTTGTAGTATCTTTCGACTTGTTGTTTCTGAGCCACCATTCTTACGTGGGCCATTTCTCTTCTTTCCTCGGCCTCGTTGAGGTCTTGAAGCCTATTTATGTCGTTCTCTGTTCCGCTGGTATGTGAATACCTCAAGCTTGGTTCGCCGACTTCGACTGGTATGACTGCATCGGTTTCGTAGACCAGTGAGCATGGTTTTTCTCCTATGCAGGATTTTGGTGTGGTTCAGTGCACCCACAATACTTCCGGTAGTAGCTCGGGCCATAGTCCTTTGGCTTTCTCGAGTTTCTTTTTCAGTATGTTTAGTATTGTTTTGTTGGAAAACTCTGCTTGGCCATTGGCGGCGGGGTGATATGGCGTGGAGAGATTTTGCTTGATGTGCCATTTTTTGAAGAATTCCTTCATACTCTGGCCGACAAACTGTCGTCCGTTGTCGCAGCTGATTTCTTTGGGGATGACGAAACGGCAGATGATATTCTTCCATATGAAGGCAATGACTTCCTGTTCGCGTATTTGGTCGTACGCACCCGATTCTACCCACTTGGAGAAGTAGTCAGTTAAAACTAATAGAAATTGTACCTTTCCTCGTCCTGCTGGTAGGGGAACGACTATATCTATTCCCCATTTGATGAAAGGCCATGGGGAAGTGACTGAGTGGAGGGGCTCTCCTGGTTGGTGTATCATGGGGGCGTACTTTTGACATTGTTCGCATCGAAGTATGTATTCTGCTGCCTCTTTCTTCATAGTGGACCAATAATAACCGGCTCGTATTATGCAGCATACGAGGGCGCGATTGCCTATATGGGCGCCACAGTGGCCCTCGTTTACTTCTTCGAGTACTGGTCTCGTTTGGTGCGGCCCCAGGCACTTGGCTAGAGCTCCGCCAAATGTCCTTTTGTAGAGCTCGTGGTTTATCAGGCAATACCTGGCGGCCTATATGCGGAGCTTCTTTGCTTCTTTTTTGCCCAGTGGGAGTGTACCATCCTGCAGATTGGATACAAATTGGGTGCGCCAGTCCCAAGTCAAATTTAAAGAGAGTACCTCAGTGTGATCAATGGCTGAATGGAGGAGGGTGACAACGCTTTCTTTGTTGAAGTTTTTAGTGGCTGCGGCCAATTTTGCCAAACCATCTGCTTCAACGTTCCATGACCTTGGAATTTGTTCGAGGCGGCACTCATCGAACTCAGTCATTAATCTGTGGATCTCTGACTGATATTTTTGCAATATCTGCTCCTTGATTTGGTAAGTCCCAGTGACCTGGTTCACTACGAGTTGGGAGCCGTAGTGGAGAACGAGTCGTTGAGCCCCATATTTGATGGCTAGTTTCATACCTGCAATAACGGCCTCGTACTCGACCTCGTTGTTAGTCATTTTAGGGAACCGCACGGACTGGCGAATTATTTCGCCCATGGGAAACTCAAGAACAAGTCCCAGACCTGATCCCGAGGCATTAGTAGCGTAGTCAGTGTATAGAGTCCATAAGTCGATGTTGGAAGGGGTACGACGTGCCTCCAGTTTCACCTCTGGCAGTATTTCTACGCTGAAATCGGCTATAAAGTCGGCAAGTACTTGCGACTTAATGGTGGTTCTCGGGTGATACGAGATGTCGTGCTCGCTGATCTCTATAGCCCATCTGGCGCGTCTGCCTGATAACTCAGGCTTATGTAGGACACTTCTCAAGGGGAAGTTCGTTACTACTTTTATGGGGTGGCATTGAAAATAGGGTCGGAGCTTTCGTGAAGCTACGACCAATGCTAGGGCTAGTTTTTCAAGGTATGGATACCGTGTTTCGGCATCCACTAAGGTTTTGCTAATATAGTAAATAGGAGATTGCGTACCTTCATTTTCGCGGACCAAGACTACGCTGACGGCGACCTCGGAGACGGCCAGATATACCAGTAGGGGCTCGCCCGGACTCGCTTTGGCCAGTAGTGGTGGTGAAGATAGGTATGATTTCAATTTTCTCAAGGCTTTGACGCATTCCTCGTTCCACTGTAATCCGTTGTCCTTTTCTCAACACATTGAAAAATTTATGGCACTTGTCGGAGGACCGTGAGATGAATCTGGATAGGGTGGTTATTCACCCCGTCAACTTTTGTACTTGTTTTTAGCTGTTCAGAATCTCAGGTATTGCATCTATCGCCTTGATCTGATCTGGGTTGACCTAGATGCCTCGTTGAGATATGAGAAATCCTAAGAACTTTCCCGAGGCTACGCCGAAGGCACATTTCTCGGGGTTCAGCTTCATCCCGTACCTTCTCAGTATTTTGAAGGCTTCTTTCAGATGGTCGATGTGGTCTTCTTTCTCTGCCGACTTCACCGTCATATCGTTGATATAGACCTCCGTGGTCTTACCGAGCTGTTCTTTGAACATTCTGGTGACCAGTCTCTGATACGTAGCCCCGATTTTTTAGCCCGAAGGGCATTACCTTGTAGCAGTATGTCACTTGGTGGGTGATGAAAGTTGTTTTCTCCGGGTCCTCCTCGGCCATCATGATTTGATTGTAGCCGGAGTAGGCATCAAAGAAGCTCAACAGTTCATGTCCTGCGGTAGCGTCGATCAATTGGTCGATGTGGGGTAGTGGGAATGAATCCTTCGGGCGTGCCTTGTTCAGATCATTGAAATCTACACACATTCTCCACTTCCCATTTTTCTTTTTGACCATGACGACATTGGCGGCCCACTGGGGGTATTTCGATTCTTTGATGGAACCGTTAGCTAGTAGTTTGTCTACCTCCTCGTTGACCACTTCATTAATAGCAGCGTTGAATTTCCTCCTCTTCTGGCGCACGGGCGGATGTAGTGGATCGACTTTCAACTTGTGGGTGGCGATGTCTCGCGGAATTCCCGACATATCTGAATGGGAAAAAGCAAATAAATCTATATGGTTAGTTAGGAATTCACGATACTTACTCGGTTGGTGAGGCCATGCCCGATGTAGGCTTTCTTTGTAAGGTTGGTGTCGTCTAATTGGCCCGGTTCAAGGACTTCGACCGTTGCTTTACAGGCTTCCACGACGTCGGGATCCCTGATGAAGTCCGTTGTCGGGTTGACTTTAATCCCCGAAACGGCTAATTGCTATGCTTTTGCACTCGCCCCTTTTAGCTGTTTGGTGTGGGAGCAATTTTGAGCTATCTTGCAGCATTCCTGTATGGTGCGCGGCTCGCCTCGAATGCTGAATACCCCTCATGGGGTGGGGAATTTGATCAGTTGGTAAAAACTTGAAGGGACCGCTCGCATGGAATATATCCATGGGCGTCCTATGATGATGTTGTAGGCCGTTTCCTAGTTCATTACATAGAAAGTTGTTTCTAGCGTGACCCCTCCTGTTAAAACGGGCAGTGATATTTCTCTAGATGTCCATTCCACTGCATTGTTAAAACCAGTTAGTGTTATGCAACGCGGTATCACCTTACCCTCGAGTCCCATTTGTACGAGGACCCTCGGGTGGATAATACAGGTGCCACTTCCGTCATCGATCATGATTATTTTAACATCCGTATCAGTGATACGCAAAGTGATAAGTAAAGCATCGTAATGAAGGAAAGACAAACCGTCGGCATCGTACCTATCGAAGGTGATACTATCTTCGAAGTCGTCATACCGTTCATGGGCGATGGTCCGTTTTAGTTTGTGCGTGGTGGCGAACTTGACATGGTTGATTGCTGAGTCGTTGTTGCCTCCAATGATCATGTTTATCGTGTGTGCTGGGGAGGGCGGCTTTGGCGGCCCGTGGGGTTGTTGCCGTCTGCGCGCAAAGTTTATTTTTCCTTTGTCACTGAGCAATTCCCTCAGGTATCCCTGGTTCAGGATCCTGACCACCTCTTGCCGTAGGCCTATACAGTCCTCGGTTTTGTGCCCCCGTTTCTGAGGGAACTCGCATAGGACGTTTGATTTCCTCATAGCGGGGTCTGATTTTATCTTTTGCGGCCACTGCATCTTGGTGCCCAGCTTCTCCAGTGCGTACACTACTTTTGAAGGAGATACACAAAAGTTATGGCAGATAATAAAGGAGGTGTACCTATTTCGTTTCGGAGTGGGGCGACGTATCGCTGTAGAGCATCCATATGCCTTGGTGGTGGATGGGAGGATCTGATGTATGGCTGGTGCCGGTCTTTGTTGGAGCATGGGAGTTGTTCTCGCCGTCCGTCATTTCGTCGATCCCTCCTTATCTCTGAGTGTATCGTTATTAACCGTTGGGTCGGCCCATTAAGATCAACCTCGTACGCTCATACCTCAGCACAATAGGCGTTGTGAATTTCCTCCCATGTGGTAGGGGGATATTTCATGAGACGGCTTAGTAGTTTGTTGGTTGCCCTCGAACCGTCCTTATTAAGCCCGTTCTGGAAAGTGGCGATTTCCATACCTTCCAATACGTTTGGCAGACTCATCCTTACCCTGACGGCGAAGATGTCGTTGACCCTTGCTTCCGCTTTCTTTGCTCCTGCATGGGCGGTGACGAACTTATCCGCCATTTCCTCGAACGTAGATATTGCCTTAGCTGGTAGCTGAGAGTATCACGTTAGGGCCCCTCCCGTCAATGTCTCACCAAACTTCTTCAGCAGCACCGATGATACCTGCTCTTTTGATAGGTCACTACCCTTCACAGCAGTGACATAGTGGATCAAATGATCCTCGGGATCTGTGGTTCCATTGTATACCCTCAAGTAGGGCGGCATCTTGAAGGTTTTTGGGATAGAGTGAGGGGCAACTTCTTCGGTATATGTTTGTTCGACGAATCTTCCCACATCGCATTTTGTTAGCAACTTGGGAGCACCAGGGATATTGTCTACCCTCTCCTGATGCTCTTTCATTTGGTCGTGAAGTGCCTTGTTTTCGTTCTTCATTTCTTCCATCTTCTTTAGGATGGCTATTAGCGTGCCGTCGTTGGCCTGTGCTTCGATGGGTCTGTTATTGGCTCGTACAAATTCAGGTTCACTTATGGCAATAGTGATGCTTACCGTTGGCATACACCTGACGTTATTTTCCGGTAACTTCTCAACCAAGCCACTTAGAGTACTTGTTAGCCATTCTTCCAGTAGCTTCTTGACCACCGAGGGTGCTTCCTTAGCCGCAGATGTGGAAGCTCATTTTTCATGTAAGATCATCAGATCTTCAGATGGAGAAGGTGTGACCTTTGTACTTGGTGTGATGCTAGGGGTTGCATTCAAGATACCCTCATCACTGGCCTCTTTGAGAGGACCAAGGAGATTGGCTGCAACACCCACTATTGCTTTCGATTTGGCGTTATTTTCGGCCATTTTTTGTGCGGTGTAGAGAATGGTAGTTGGTTGTTCTCTAGGTCGATACTATAACTTTGATTCTCGAATTCCCCACAGACGGCGCCAAATTTTTGGCTCAAAACAATTTACTTTGTAAGATTAAAAACAATCAAAAATAAGTGAGGGTAAATCGTAATCAGATATAATAAAACCTAGAGACAAAAGAGATGAAATTATTGTAGTAGATCTGATAAGATGAACTCGAGAATGAGTGTTCGTTAGATGAAGAGATAGAGAGAGAATAAGAGAAAATAAGAGAGTTGTATTATTCGAGAATAATAATCCTCCCCTTTACAATGGGAAGGTCTCCTTTATATAGCAGGAGGCCTTCATCGAAACAATCATAAAAGTACAAAAAGTACTCAACGTCCCCCTAGCGAGGAATTGAGTTTTAACTAGCGTCGCCTCTGTCCCCACGCCCAAGTCATACCCCTGCTTTAGTTGACGAATGCTTACAAGGCGTACGCTTCGGTGTAAAGACGTTGAGGGCCAAATTTGACCCATGCAATGTCTTAGACTCTAAAGAGCCGACAGATTCGGTAAAAAAGCTATTGAATGTAATAGTAAAATTTACTAATATAATTGAACTACAAAAATGCAATTCCCGTTGATCTTGTCAAACTTAATATGTTTGACAGTTTATGGATGTGTGCTCTATTTCATTGCCTACTACACATTTACTATGCTAAGTTAGGATGTAAAAGACCCTATCACTGTTGTTTAGGCTATCTAAAGAATTATTGTGAATAGAAGGAGATGACTTTTGAATATGAGAAGTGACACTTTACTTTCGACGATCCTGTCTAATTATTATATATACTCTAATACTTCTTATAGTTTAATGCCCTACAATATAACTATTCTTCTTTTTAGTAATTTTAAGGCAGCGTGTTGTACTTGAATATATTTTACATATATAATATGAAAAGATAACTTTGTTAGAAAAATAAACGTAGAGCTTTATTGGTAGTTTTTAAATTTAAGAGGAGCATGTTATTATTTAGATTTAATATTAATCTTTGTGTTAAATTTTTTTTTTCTTTAACGATTATGTGAATGTCACGTCCCAAAAATTACAAATCGGGATGGCACCTAACTCAACCCGCCAGGTAAGCCAACTAACATGAAAAAACACAATGCGACTATGATAATAAGAAAATAAAGAATGACTAACTGAACCTTTACAAGTTTACCAAGACCTGGTAGTACGAATCACGAGCTTCTAAGATTTGAATTTCAAAAGTAATACAAATAAATACACATTCTGTTTGAAGGTTACATAAACAGATTAGCAAAAACTCTACACTACCAAGGATAAGTGGCAGCTATATCCAAACGCACAAACATTTTCCGAATCAACAACCGACGTCACCAGCAACTCCGCTCCTAAGTCTATACGGAACATGCAGAAGTGCAATATCAGTACAACCGACTCCATGTACTGGTTAGTATTTTGTCTAACCTCGTCGAAGTAGTGACGGGGCTTTTGATTAAAAAGATACTTATTGCAATAACCTGTACATTAGATTAACAGTAAAATAGTTCAGAGTATAACAGATAAAAATACCATATGCAACTCGGCGAGACAGTCAATAATTACTAAAGAGAACCATTGTAGAATATTTATGGTCTTTCCTAATATGAGATATATGTCTAAACGTCAAATCACATAGTACGGTAACACCCTTCATGCTTTTATCTCATCCTCACCATGTATAAATAAATTTATGTAACAATTCAATTAGTATGACAACACCCTTCGTGCGTACAACTCATCTTTCCCAAGTGATCATATAATAGAGCAAACCAGATCACAAGAACACAATAATAGGAACTACTAAGTAGGAGATACGCAAGTAATAACAATGGACAAGAAAACACATGTGGGTCACAATAAAGGACTAAACGGAAAGCACGTGAGTTACAACAACAATTGAAAAACAAGAGACATCAACTTCAATTAACTAGCATATGGAGGCCTATGTGCAAATATAATAATTAAGAAAAAAATATATTATTTACAAGTAAACAAGTAAAGGCATGAATGGCTACATGGTGGAAGGCTTATACTAAAATGAAACAGAATAGATACAACTTGAGTATAATTATAAAAGTACGAATAGACGCGGTAATTGCAAATTAAGCAAGTAAAAAACATAGACAGTGCAACAACAATTCTAATAACGGTCAAGTACAGAGCAATAACACCAAGCACACCAAATATGTAAATACAACAATAACAACAATAATAACTCAAGGCAAGGGAACAACCGTATACACGGGAAACAGATATCACATCATAATGCATATCTCTTGTCCTCACCTGTACGGAAACACCCTTGTCATATGATAATAGGTGAATTATACTATAATTGGGCCCTAAAAGAATAACATTTTTGTATTTCTTTGTGATAAAAATTGATAACCAAATGCTCTGATTAGTGCTTTTCATGCTTTGCAGGCTATATCCAACTAATAAAGTCGATGGAGCAAGTTTGGGATCAATTACGGAGAAAAGGAGGCCAATCAAATAATGCCCACGAAATGCACCAAGTGAAGAGACAAAAACAGAGCTAAACTTGGCCTGTCGCGGTCAGATGGTAACCGCGGTAGGACCACGGCAGAGCAGAGCTGCAGATTCAGAGGACCTATTTGGCCGCGGTCCTGGCGTAACCGCGATGGGACCGTGGCAGAACGCGAAAATGCTAGGGACTAAAGCGTCAAGTCGGAAAAACTTGGTGTAAAACCCTTATAAAAAGTAAAAATTCGGCCATATTAGGGCATATTTATTTTGGAGAGTATTTGGGCAAGAAACACAAGTGTGAGAGATCACCCAAAAATATCATAGTTCTATATTTCTTCTTTTTCTTGCAATTCTCCATGATGAATATTATCATAGATGATCTTTACATTGTTATAAGTGGCTAAAACCCATTATTATGGGGTCATGGGTGAAACATGAAAGTTGTTGTTTGACGTTTAATTCGACGAAATTGGTTTGTCAAATTGGATTTTTTATTTAATTCTGCTTTTAATTATTTTGCTGAGTAACTAATAGTGAAATACTATCTACGAATCTAGAGTTGAACTCGAAAGTGGGAATTCTAGATTGCATATAGAATTAAATAGATCAGGTTCTTGAACCCGAGCCTCGGGGAACGGATTCACAATTGGGATAGACATATACCCAATTGTCCTACTTTGTTGGAATACAGAAATTGTAAATGCGTTCTTGTTAATCTTAATTCCATATACATATAGGCATGAAGTTAGCTTGAATAGACGAGTAAGAACTCGACAGATTCTTATGAGTAATATAAACCCTGTTAATCAACAATCCAGATAAATCTATTAGTCGTTTTAAGCCAAGAACACAACACGATTGTTAACTAGCCTGTGACCCTAGAATATCCTCTCCTATTGTTTGTTAATTGCACTTGCTATTCGTTTAGTTAATTGCTCTAGTTAGATTATTTCTTGATAGTTAGGTAGTACAACAAGTACATCTCGATTTTTTGAAAACCCATCTTGGATAGATAAAGTAATTGGGTTTGAATCAGTCAATAGTTAATTATAAGTCTTCATGGGAACGATACTCTACTCACTACTCTATTACTTGACGATCACGTGCACTTGCGTGAGTGTTTTGGTCGCAACAAATTTTTGGCGCCGTTGCCGGAGACTTAGAAATTAGCTACTTGACTTAATTGAGCTTTTATTATTTATTTATTCAAGTTTTAACCTTTAGTTCACTTTGATTTTGTTAATACATGATTTTCTATTGAATGAGAAGAAGTAAAAGTGCAAACAATCTCCTGTCTCTCGATCCCGAAATTGAACGAACACTTCACAAATTGAGGAGGGAGGTGGACTCCAGAACTAGAATTGAAAGAGAGTTGGACATCGTAGTTCAACCACAGCCATTGCACCATTTTAC
This sequence comes from Nicotiana glauca, assembly GCA_026770625.1. NCBI lineage: Eukaryota > Viridiplantae > Streptophyta > Magnoliopsida > Solanales > Solanaceae > Nicotiana > Nicotiana glauca. The sequence goes on from MU675535.1 coordinate 68,699, forward strand.
TCATAGGATCATAATAACATTCTCTGATCAATTTAGTCAAAATTCCATAACACTGATGCTCACAACGCATCTCATGATATGCATAACTCTTACTTTAACTCTTACAATACCACCACAACAGAAGAGATATGTAGAAATTCATAACCGACTACCGAATCAACAAATCATTGGGTCTATACACCTGACAAGAACCATTACCTCATTCTGAACCAAATAATGGTCTTAGCTCCTTAATATACTTCATATAGTCAAATTGCACTGATCCTAAATCCAATGATCTCGTCTCACCCAGTACGAACTGCTCGGGCAATGAGCCACCCCAGACATACTCAAAAGTCTCATATGATGCCACAATGTGCCAATAGGCTACCATTCAAATGCGATACAAAAGGAAAATGAACTCTAGAAGGAATTACCTAACTCACGCACTAATACGGACTTTCCTTAGAAAATAGGAAGCAAGGCATACAAAAATAGCATATAAAAAACTTTACTCAACATCACACTGTTGCGGCGCGCAATCCGATCCAAATAAAATAGCACTCACCTACGGAGATGCACATCGAGCTAGATTGATCACTACAAAAAAATAACAAATATCAGTCATAAACACATTAAGTGCATAATACTACCCCCTGAGGGGACATATAGCGCCATAAGTTACAAAACTCAAGCACCATTGAGGTGCGATATACGATCTAAATCTCAAGAGCCATTTTGCTCATATGACATCATCTCTACGTGGAATCTTAACACATAAGCAATTTACCAAGCCGTCTCATAACTCGCACAGCGCAATACATCATTACATGAAATAGCTTATGACAAAATAACACCCGACTACTCTTCCATTAAGGAGCGCTGTGTTGAAATGAACACATCTAGCATGATATAGTGCCCATATTACATTTAAATCCATCCATCGACCTCAAGCCGATTGTGATCGCACTGAAATAGGCTAATTACCTTTCAAAGGTCCATAATAACTCCTCTTCTGCTCATAACACATAAGAACATCCATCATAGTCGGAGAAATCATCCGCAGTCTACAACTCAATAGACTGAGTGCCCTCCAGGCATATATTCTCAAATCAACGATATTATCACAAAATTCATACTTGGTTTAAGTCTTTAATCAATCAAGCGACTACCTGCCATACTTATAAAATCTTCCTATGGGACACACTCACACAACCTACCATAACAAATAACTGATTGTACCTCCAAACCACCGATCGCACTGATCGCTCCCAACTCGACACTATGCAATGGTGGGAAGAGCGAGTCGCAATAACTTTTACCCGAATAGTGGTTCGGGATCGAATTTCCACAGGGAGCTTGGAGTGGAGTTGTATTGTCTATCTAGCCTAGAGTTGCGTATGTGCTTCTAATTATACTTCTAACATTTTTGGGGTTTTTGTATTTATCACTACTGTTATAAACTAATGATTAAGGCTAAATTAAGCTATGAGAATATTTCTAAGTTGTAACTAATGAGAGGAAAGGCACTAGGGTCGTGGCATCACCTAGGTGGTTAATTAACAGGTTGAAGCGACTAAGGATAGATTGACATATTTGGGGCTTATGCTATAACCGTTGCACAATTATACCCATTCTCACACCTCTCGGTAGAGAGAATGATTTTGCCCAATTGACTCTCTCGAGACTAATTAGGTAGGCCAATTAGACCAAGCAACTAGGGTTCAACTAGGGTGATTACTCTCTCGAGGTTTAACCCCTTAATTGGGACTATCATTTCTCATGGTTCCATCCCAATTCCTTGCTAGGTCAATTTTGCGGTCATGGACTCTCTTTCTCAAGAAGAGTTAAACCCACAAAGCTAGAATCAGTATTTGCAACCACCAATCCTTAATTATCACATAAAATTAACCCAAATAACAAATAGTCAATATCAATCTAACCTTAGATGGCAACACCCATCAATTACCCACACTAGGATTGAGCCACAACCCTAGCTAATGGGTTTAGCTAGACATAATTAAAGAAGAAACACATGAATTAGATGAAGAACTAAACATATTAATTGATTACTAAGATGAAATTACAAGAATCTATTGAGAATGTAAAGCTAAAGTGCCAAAAATGTCTATTATCTCGGTCTCCACGAGCGCAACTATGTTAATAATACAAAAACATGACCAAAAAATGGTAAAATGTTCTATTTATAGTGGCTGAAAAAACTGGAAAAAAATACCCCTGCGGGGTCAGTGCGGGCCGAACAAACATGACCGCAGCCGCATTGGCTCTTTGACTTCAATTTTCATCTCTCTGAACTGTATGGCGTGGGCTGCGTAAAAGGGTAGCGCGGCCACGGAAGGCTCTGATGTGGACCACGTGAATGAGACCGCGGCCGCGTGGCTTGCTTTTGACCAAAATGATATCTCTCTGAATCTCTTGACGCGGGCCGCGTAAAAGGGTAGCGCGGCCGCAAAAGGCTCTGGTCCAGACCGCGTGAATGAGACCGCGACCGCCTGGCTTGCTTTTGTCCAAAATGATATCTCTTTGAATCTCTTAACGCGGGCCGCATAAATAAGTAGCGCGGCCGCGTTGTCAATGTTCTGAATATGCCCATCTCTGAACCTCCGGTCACACCTCCTTTTTCTCACTACTAAACCCCCAGGAGGGTATAATAAAGGGAGTTATTTCCAGCTTGAAGTAACAATTGGAACGGGATTTATTACTAAAATTCATAGTCGCCACTTGGGAGATTAATGGTGTCCCAAGTCACCGGTTGAATCCCGAACCGAGGAAATTATGACTCTGTTAACAGTCCGTGAACCAGAAATCCTAGTAAGGAATTTTGTTAACCCGGGAGAAGGTGTTAGGCATTCCCGGATTTTGTGGTTCTAGCACGGTCGCTCAACTATTGTATTTGATTATCTGATTTCAAAACATGTTTTAACCTATGTGCATTTTATTAGTAAATCGCTTTTATTTTTATTTTTAATAAGAATTACAACGTCGTGAAAATGTGTCTCGAACCACGTCGCACCAGTGCACCCATGGTTTTTGACACATTTCGACTTCGCTGAGATTTGAATTAGGGTCACATAAATGTGCACCCATATTTAAGAAGGTAAAATTGTTAAAAACACATATAAAGCGACTAACGCGTATTATAAACTTTGCGGGAGGCCGTGAAATTCGCTAAACGGCACATTCTGAATTCTAAGTATTTTTAATTAAGCATTGCATGATGGCCCCACAGTTGATGCATTTTTGTTTGGCGAGGCTCATCTCACTTTATTACAAAGGGTTTTATTATTCGAAGTTGTTAAAATCGGGTTACATTAAATGCACCCCGAAATTTGGGAATTAGACATCATAACTATGTCACGGGAACCGTACCCATAATCACGATGGTATATCAACTATGTATAGTTATTGAATATATAAGCCAAATACAGTTTTTAATACTCGTTAGTCTCATCAACCTAAATCCTATTCAAACCAAATTTGTTACTTTACCGAGTCAGTGCAGCGGAACAAAATCAAACCTCTATTAGCTCCTATTAGTAACAACTCTACAGATCTGATTTATCCAATCCAATAATTTACATTAAACATTCATTATCTTACCTAAACGGTGAACAATAGAAAACAATTCAACATTTAAATTAAACTACAAAAAAACAATTATAGCACAACAAGACTACAACAAAGCAATACAAGTAAAAGCCATATTAATCAACAAAGGAAATTAACGAAAGCTAAGGCATGATAAAATGACAAAGCATCAAACGTCCCATAAATCCATGATATTCCAAGCTAAAAATAAGAACAACGATAGGATAGAAATGAACCTTAAAGCCAAGTAATTTTTTTTTGAATCTGAAGATGTCTAACCCCGAAAATTTAGACAGTGACGAACTCGACGGAAACAAAATCTGTCCGAAAACCTCGCCGGACCAGAAGACACGCTGGAACCGCGACAGAAAGACTTCTGCCTCAAATGGTCACCTTTGAACCCACGCAACATGCAAAAGAATTCGACAAATGAACGGACTGAAAACGAGATGATGGTTCCTACTAGTTTGACGATACAACAGACTACTATGAGAAGAAAGGAAAGAAGGGATCATTTGGACGTGAGGAAGAGGGTAGTTTGGTGGTTGCTGTGAAGGGTGACTAGAGGGGGTTATTTGGTTCGCTGCTGGAACGAAGAAGAAGATAAAGCAGAAGCTGGTGGGTGGAGCTGGGGTCGACGGACTGTTTGGTTCCCGCGAACTATTTTGGGCAGCGGGAGGTGGAGTTCAGCTGTGTTGACGAGAAGAAGAAGGTGAAGCGGCAGCTATGGAGGACGGGCTGCTACTGGTTATGGAAGCTGCTGGTCGGAGAAGCTAGGCAAGGTTCAGTCAGTCATGGTGTTGCCGGTTCGCTGCTGTCACTGGTCGTTTGGAAGCTGATTTCCGGCCAGTTTTGGGCGTGGAGGAGGCTGGCGGCGTGGCTGGTGGTTTCTAGGCTTCAGCTAGGGTTTTCATGGGGTTTCCCTTGAAGAAGAAGATGAATAGTAGTCTTCCAAAAATGGGTGTCAAAAATGTGTTCTATCCCCCTCCTCAATATGTAACGTTGGCCCCCTCCACCTTTTGGCTGAATACTTAGTAGTCTATTTATAGGTCTAGGTTAGTTTAGGGTTTTAGTGTAGTGGGCTTGGTTTTGGGTATTGAGCTCGGGTTGTTATGGACTAGGTCCAAATTTTGGGCCTAAAAATGGGTTGTTTGAACCCAAATATTATTCTTTCCCCGCAACTGAGAATAAAAATACGATCTTATTTAATTAATTATACATAGGCAAAATAACTGTTAAAATGAGACTGACAATTAAAACAAAAATATTTTTTGGGTATTTTCAAGATTAAAGTAACTACAAAATATTAATGAAACTATTTTTTTATAATTTTCGTTTTTATATAAAGATAAAATATAAAGTATTATTTTTGTATTTTTTATAGATTAAAATGACTACAAAATATTAATGAGACTATTTTTGTATTTTTGAAATTATATAAAGATAAAAATAAGGTTCTATTATTATTTATTATTTTTTTTCAAGATTATTAAAATAAAAAATAGGTTCAATGGAACACATATCTCTCTAAAAATATCTAATACATGATTAAAATAGAGTAATATGCAATTATTTTTGTATTTTTTTTATTTTTATGATGAAAATAAAGTAAAAAAGTCAAAAATAGTTGAAATAGTTATATTAGGCCTAAATTAAATATTTACATGCTAAAAATGGGTAAAATTTCGGGGAGGGTCAAAAATCACATGTCAACAGCTGCCCCTCTTTGACTGGAAATGTGAAGAGTTTTCAGACAAAGAATGACTAGACAGGTTTTTGACTCGACCCTTATTTAAGGAGACCAAAAGAAAGAAGAATGTGATCGTGTCCTGGTATCTGAGCTGCCTACATATCCTTTGCTATAAAGGAATCAGGCCACGTGTAGTTCAGAAATGAGCGAGATGATGGAGTATACCGAGGTGGAGAGCCAGTCGAGGTGCCGTTCTGCCGAGGTTCCGATCCGCGGTCCTGCTATTACATCAAAAATTAAAACATAAAAAAGACTAACTAAGCCTGTCAACTATGAGTTACAAGATTCCTATCTATAAATCTTCTGAATCTTGATCTTGAGTCTTGAATGGTTCTTCATGCAGACTTTGGATTTGACCCTTGACGCTTGCTAGTTGCAGGTGTTAATTCATTTTTCCTCAGATTTTCAGACCAAAACCATGTATGCAGTGCTTGTGACCTTGGCCATGTCCTGAGCAACCCACATCTTTCATCAACTTTTGCATTTGGATTAACTTTTTGCCTTTCTCTTTTTCTCAGATCATGACTAACTTTTGTTGATCATCTCGGACTGTTGACTTGCATTCTTCCCTCAAGCCTCTTTAGTTGCTGACTTGAATTGCATTCGCAAGTGTTTTTCCCTTTCTCCGAGTGATGCTTGACCGCTAAAACTTGAAGTATATGCCTCTATTCTCCAGGAGGGCTCCCGATTGCTGACGCTTAAAAAGTATTCCCTTGTTCCCCAGGTGGGCTCCTGACTACAACAAAATAGACAAACAAAAAACAAACAAACAAACAAAAAAACAATTCTGCCCCAGCTTGGTGACTGGGTATGGCATGTTATCAAATATTGAAAATTAAAAGTAAAAATTTGAATTGTACTTCTATTGTTCTTCCAGGTGGGCTCCTGACTACTGAAGCTTGAAATGTATTGCCTTGTTCTCCAGGTGGGCTCCTGATTGCTGAACTTGAAAAGTATTCCCTTGTTCTCTAGGTGAGATCCTGACTGCAAAAAAATAGACAAACAAAGAAAATTTTCTGTCCCAGTTTGGGGGCTGGGTACAGCATGTTATCAAATATAAAAAAAATTGAAAGTTAAAATTTGAATTGTACTTCCCTTGTTCTCCAGGTGGGCGCCTGACTGCTAAAACTTGAAATGTATTCCCTTGTTCTCCAGGTAGGCTCTTGATTACTGAACTTGAAAAGTATTCCCTTGTTCTCCAGGTGGGTTCCTGACTGCAACAAAATAAACAAACTAAGAAAATTTTCTGTCCCAGTTTGGTGGCTGGGTACAGCATGTTATCAAATATTAAAAATTAAAAGCTAAAATTTGAATTGTACTTCCTTTGTTCTCCAGGTGGGCGCCTGACTGCTGAA